>JARQWZ010000794.1:267500-463762 GCA_033150135.1 Gobio occitaniae
CTTGCTGACTTTATCCAGCATTTCTTTGTGGATGTGACAGACTGCTACATTGTTAATGCGAATCTGCAACATTGTGCTTCTCAGCCAGGTCTTCAACCTCCTCAGAGCACTGAAGCTCCTCATTGCTTCCGCAGAGGCAGTAGGAACAACCATAAGTAGTCGAACAAGTGCTTCAATTTGGTTGAAAAGTCCACTGACTTCAGGCAACTGCTTCCTCAGAATAGTTGCGGCCTCTGAAGTGGTTGTGTATGAGTATTGGAGCTTAAACATGTTCAGCTACACCTTCAGTGACCTTTCGTTTAATTCAGGATACTGGTCCACCACAGCAGTGTCTACATCCCCAGTTAGGAGGGCTTCCTCCAGCTTCGTCAGTGTTTTCAGACTACCCTGATCAAACCTCTCCTTCAGCTGGATGTCCACAGTATCCAGCACCTTCAAGAAATCAGCTCTGTAGTGTTCTTCTGGTGTTGTAGGTCTAAGTGCAGTAGTGACATTACCAATGAAGCGTTTTGGTGGACGGCGGATGTGGGGCATGGTTATGGGCTCAATATTTAGCTTGGTAATCATCTCTGTTGCATGGCTATATATCTCCTGGAACTTATCCTCAGTTCTCTTTGCCCTCAGGGTGGTCCTTACACAATCTGCTGCAGAGATCATACCAGACACTGTTTCTGTTCGCTTCTGCAGTGTGCAATTAAGGCACTCCAACTCTGGAATTACTTCAGTGGCCATCATGAGCCATAAAACTGTGGTACCTTTTCCAAACCTCTCCAGCAGCCCTCTTGCTGTTACACCAGTGTTTGAGGCATCTGTTTGGGCCATGTCCTCTAAGCTGAGTAGCACGGACTCGTACTGACGTAGCACAGACCAGATTGCTGGAGTCCTGGTCGTCCATCTTGTTTGACACAAGGGTTGCAGGTTGCTAACTGTCCCAGATGCTGCAGCTGCAATATTCACAAATTTTGTTTTGTATTTGCCTGAAATTTTGTACAGACAGCCAAGCTTGTGGACCCAATCCAGGGCATCAGATGTCAGTGATGATGCTGTACAAGCAGCCTGGGTGACCAGATTTGCACAGTGGGCACCACAGTGTACAAACAAAGCCAGTGGCTGCATCTCCCTTATCCTGGCCTGTGCTCCCTTTCTGTTGCCTGACATGTTTGCTGCTCCATCATATGCCTGTCCACGCAGACCAGACAGCGGAAGATTCAAGCGCAACAACACATCTGTGGCAACTTTTGCTAGGTTTTCTCCAGTAGTGCATGAGACTTCGTAAAACCCCAAGTAGACCTCGTGAGGGACCAAATCATGGTCTACATACCTGACACATATGGCTTCCTGTTCAGTTCCTTCAATGTCCTGTGTTCCATCAATAATAATGGAATATTGGAGGAGAGACAGCATGTGAATTGAGCTACTAATTTCCCTAATTATGCTGTTTGCAAATAGATTTAAAATTTCATTCTGGATTTTGGGGGATGTGTAATCATGTTTTCTTGTTGACAGCCATTTCTCTAAGCCAGGGTCATCTTCACATCTTACTTTCAGTAATTGGTTTAAGTTACCCTCTTCAGCTTCATGGCCCCTAAGAGCAGCTCCCTGGCGTGCCAAGAGCTGTACAGAGCCTGCTATTTTCAGGAGACACCGTCTTGATTCCTGTTGCTGTGCAGCTTTGGCTGAAGATAACTGGACATCTACTGGTTTTGTTTTTTGGCAGTGGGTAGTGACAGCAACTTTGTGTGCATTGCTTTGGACATGTTCTGCAAATTTTAGAGTTGCCTTTTTCCAGTTTCGGAAACCAGTTTTGACAAATGTTGGATCTGCATTCTTGGCCAAATTTGATTTTTCATGCCCAAAAGCTTGAGCACAGAAAAAACATAGGATTCCATTGACTCCTGAACTGTAGTGGAGCCAAGGAAATTCACGGTACCACTTTTCTTGGAACCTTAGCGTTTTGTTGGTGAGCTGCTGCACTGCAATGAGCTTCGGGTTAGCATGGTTGGGTTCAGAATCCTGCCTGCCTACCTGCACTTCTTTGTTTGCGCCTGTTCCCTGTCTCACCTATTAAAATTAATTACCTGACCCTTTACACAGCACATACCTGCAACTCTGAGCTACTTCTCCCTGTCTCACCCTCCCTGTCTTTAAGCAGCTTCACCTCATCTGTTCTCTGATATGAAAGCATGGCATCAAAAAAATAAACAAAAGTTCATCACAACTGAAACTATATTATAACAGTCAACAGAAAAATATCAGGGCCTGATTCTGTTTCTCTCCCACCACACAAGTGAGCAGGTAAATAATATGAAACCACACCCATGTGATTATGTGACCATGTTAAAAAAATATTCTAAACAAATAACAACACGCAATTTGGCTCCTACAAGAAGAACATTTAATTTGATAATATTCAAACTGTATTCACTATTAATCAAGTACACTTCTTCCCTTTTATCACCAACAAATCAAAATCACCTGCCCTTTCATACAGCACATAACCTGTAACGTTGTGCTGCTACTGTTTTTCCCTATCTCACCCTCTCTGTTCTGAAGGAGCTCCACCTCATCTGTGCTCTGATATGAAAACAACTGAGTTATGATCATATTGAGTCCACATAGCCAGAAAAGAGTCTCTGGATGTACATTTTAAAAACTGGGTGTGCCATATTCATTTTCAGATTAATGTGTAAAAAAATATAACCATAACACTATATAAAATATAGGCTAACTCGACATTTTCTTTGAACAAGTAAATCAATTTTTACAAATTAACTTCCATTTTAAATGAACAAATATTGTAAGTGAACAACAATAGCTCAAGTTTAGAAAAACATTTATTATTAAGACTTATTTTATTTCTGCATCTGAGTATAATGAGTTGAGTAGCCTATAACAGCAGCCAGAGTCTGCTTGTCATACATTGCTGACAGAAAACGCTGCTGTTTAAAGTGGACACAGAATGTTCTAGGCAACATTAAATGTTTAGGTTAGCTAGCTAACGGTCTGAAGTTACCTAGCAACAGTGTATGTTAACGTTAGCTCATCAACAGGTGTAGACCATAGACTGTAAAAAAATAAGTAGACAGACATTTTGATTACCCTGACCTGAGCTAGTTTACTGAATCAACCAACTCACATCTCCTTTCTTTTTTTTCATCCATGAAGACATTAAAGTCATCTGTTGCTGGCGTTTCATGACTGACTGCGATACCGGCTGCTCAGTAGAGCTTTTAGTGCGCTTACACTATTTAGAGTGTGCACGAGACATCCCTGCCTGTACGCGGACGCGCGCATCGACACAGACAGGCAGGATGTCTGTTCTGCTCGGTCCTGCTCCTCCGTGACGATGACGGCGTGCGGTTAAAAAAAATAACAACAAACTAATTTGAAAGTGGGGGGGACACGAGCGGGATTTTGAAAAGTGGGGGGGACATGTCCCCCCTGTCCCCATAGGAAATTACGCCTGTGTATATATACATATTGTCCCTTTCTTACATTTGAACCCCTGCCCCTGAAGAACTCTCTGCACGGCCCTGGGGGGTGGGGTTGGTAGGGGAGGGCCGTGTTGTTCCTGGCGTGACCAGTAGGGGTTATTTAAATACAGTCGTTGCATTAATATATCAGATAGACAGTTTGATGACTGTACGACTTGAGCAAGCGTCAATATCAGGAGCATAATTAAAAAAAATACAGTTATTGTGTCACGAAATGTTGTTTCAAGAATTTTCAGGCGAGAATGTAGTTTTTTAAAGCTCAAGTCTGTGGATTATTTATAAAAAATAGTGCTTATTATAAGCAGGGTTTTCGGAGATGTGAGATCCAAGCGATCACCGGGTGTTCAGCGCTCATTTAGGCCGCGGAGAGCTGCCTTATCTCGGCTAGTGACATTTGCCGCTGGCTCTGATGTCTCTGCAGTGTAGTGGTTCAACATGAGTTTTCTTTTTCTTCTCAGATGGCATTAAATCATGTTTATCAGGCATTTTCGGAGACACAAATATAAGAAATTACATATCAATAGTCCTATGAAATATTAGATATTATTATGAAAATGTTGCCAATAATTACTCCCTTTATTACTTCTTTTTTTTCATTACATGTTGCCCCAAGAAAACATTCATATAGAAATTAGATACAATGTAGATACATTAAAATTAATGGGACTATACATCTATGACCATTTTACCCACATATTGCCTAAAGTAAAATGGTATATCCATTAAAGAAATTATGAAACCTAAAAATTGATTAGTGAATGAAAAACAATCCCATTGTCATATCATTTTTTTTTTTTTTTTTTTTTTTTTTTTTTTATGTTTGTAAAAGTCCTGGGCCCGTATCCCTAAAGAATTTTTGTGCAAAAAGTGGCTCCTAGCGGCCAAATTGTAAGAAAATTCTCAGAGTCATGACGTTTTCTTAGAATTTCCCCTAAAAGTGACACGAAAATCCCAGTTAAAATAAAAGCTATTCCTCAAGATTCCTAGCGATTAAAAGGGCTCCTAAGGCGAGATCTGCTAAGAGCAGGGAAGAGGACTTTTAGTGGCTTAGGAGTTCCCCTAAGCAGCTGCACAAAATGGCCAACAGAGGAGGCAGGAGAGATGTCCTGCAAACACTGGATGACAGGGAATTAGTGAGACGGTACAGATTGGATCGTGCAGGAATCATGTTTGTGGTGGATCTCCTTAGAGATGCAATTACTTCACCAACTCGACGCCACAACGCTATTACACCGGAGAAGAAAGTAATCACAACCCTGAGGTATTTGGCAACAGGGAAAATGCAACAATGCAGCAGTGATGACTTGGGTCTGTCCCAATCCTCCGTCAGCAGAGTCATCACCCAAACACTGACAGCTTTGTCACAACCTAATATTGTGACACAATTTATTTCATTCCCGCTGGATGCTCGCACTTTACAAACACATAAAAGGGCATTTATGGACACGCCAGGATTCCCTGGCGTTGTGGGTGTAATTGATGGAACACATGTGAGAATAATTGCGCCATCAGAGGACGAGGCTGTCTTTGTTAACAGGAAGAATTTCCACAGCATCAATGTGCAAATAGTGTTCAATGCGGCCTGTAAGATTTTGGACATTGTGGCTAAATGGCCAGGCTCCACACATGATGCGAGAATGCTCTCCGAGAGTGGCATCAGACAGCTTTTTGAGAGACGCTATGTGCCAGCTAATTGCCACTTGTTAGGGGACAGTGGCTACCCATGCAAACCATGGCTCCTTACACCTTATCTCCAGCCACGCCAAGGGCCCCAACTAAACTATAACAGGTAAGCCAAACAATACAAAATCATGGAAATGAAATGCAAGCAATATGTTAGAGAATCCAAGTAGTGCAATATTTCCATCAAATAATGAAAGGTCCTGTATTCTATTGTAGGGCCCACAAGACAACAAGAGCGGTGGTGGAGCGTGGCATAGGCCAGCTTAAGAGGCGCTTTCATGTTCTCCACGGAGAGGTGCGGCTGAGGCCTGAAAAAGTCAGCAAAGTCATCATAGCCTGTGCAATATTACACAATATTTGCAAGGTTAGACAGATTGCAGAACCTCTGGAGGATGGCGATGAGGATGAGGATGAAGACAATGATGAGGATGGTGAAGAAGATATTCACATTCCACAGGGGAACCTAGCCCAGAGTGGACTGCCTTACAGGGCAAACTTCACAAATTTACATTTCAGGCAAGCTGTAGCCCCATGTCATTTGAGAACTTGTGATGGTATTAAGAACTACCACAGTTTTACTGCACATCACCTGCAATTGTTAAATGCAAGACACAGAACACAATTTGTAAATGGTTTATTTTTTAGGTGTTCAATTTTAAGGCGGTAGTACTCCTCCTGAAGGGAAAGGACTTTTTTTTGTTGTTCAAACACATCAATTGTGAGTTGCAATCTTCTCTCCAGCAGGGATGCTGACGGAGTAGGTGCTTTGGATGGGAATGGTGTTTGATCCGCCAGGCTATCCTGAGTAGCAGCTGCAGATGGTTCAGGCGGCAATCTTGTCGTTAAACTTGATGGGCCCGGTCCTTGTGATGGCTCCATGCTACAGAAATACATAGGCCTAGTTTAATTATTGTTTTGATTAAATTAATTTAATACAGTGAGCATGGATAACACATGAAATGGCTTCTGCAATGAATAAACACTGTTGATATGAATAACCCTGTGTCCTACCTTTGCTGCATTTCAAGGGCCTGCATCATTGACGTGTCAATGCCTGTTGGCAGCCCGGTGACACTGACCTCAGAGTGTCCCAGGACTTGAAAGACAGTGTCGGCCACCTGGGACAGCCGCTTTGCAGGTGGTCCACCCCCTAGAAAGAAACAGTCAATGAACACAGTACTTAGGCATGTAAATTAACTTTGCCAGCAGGAGCAAGTTGCCAGATTATGTGGTAGGCTATAGTATTTTGCTCACCTGTGAGTGAGGATTCCCGCTTGTGTGCTGCAATCTCATCTTTTGCCTTGGACTGCAGCACATACCACCTTTTCTCACAATCGTCGCCTGTCCGCACCACCAGTGGAAAAGAGGCATTGATTGTTTGGGATATTGTGTCCCAGGCGCGCCTCTTGCCTTGGCTAGTGACAGTTGGGCCAAATTTTCCTCTTAACATACCTTTATGTTCGTTCACCAACTGGGCCAGCAATAAACCTTGCTCTTCAGTCCAGTTCGGCTTGCGATTCCTTTTTTTCTCCATTTTCTGTGTTTGTAGGATATTTGTTAACAAGCCTTCATAAATAGACCAGCCAGCAATCACAGACATTGATAAAAGCTGAGCCGTGTTACCCTCGTTAAGACCACACTGAGATGTAACGTTGTAATTTCTACTTCATTAAGAACAGCCCCTTGAGATAGGCCATCTTGTTTTCAATGGGGTCCATATGGGAGTGAAAGTACAAAATATGCCAGCTAGGATATTAATATGAGCAAATAAGACACAAATCATTATTTGAACAGGGTGTAATGAGCTTAAGTTTTCACATATTCTAATGTTAGGCTATAACCCCTACAGCTTACTATTCATTTTCCAGATATTTTCTTGAATGTGAAATATTATTTACAATTACAGTCTGCATAAGATTAGATTGTATAATTATGTTTATTGATTTGAGGGTACATCCTTTGCTCATTATCACCAAAAGTTCATTTTCATCAAACTTGTAGGATCAACCAATCACGGCTTTTGAAATGATGAGTCATACCTAGCAACGGGGTCAACCACACCTCCTCACTAAGATAGGATTTTCCATCCATTCCTTTCTCAGAGTTCACTGAAAATGTTCTGGAATCACTTCTAAGCTAAAACTCCTGGCAAGGAATTTTTAGGTTAAGTTAGGAGCTCTCTGAGAGGATTCTCAGAATCTTTAGGGATACGGGCCCTGGTGTCCACTACAGTGGACATAACATATAAATAAAATCCTTTTGGAAAAATGTATCTTTTTTCAAAAATATAAATTTTTCTTTTTTTATCAATTTGTTTATTATGCTCTAAACAATGTGATGACAGAAACTTAAACAATAACTGTCCCCATAGACGTTGGCTAATTGAGTGGGGTTTTTTTTTTGTGAATTTAAATATAAACGTTACAGTAATACATCAGATAGACAGTGTAATGATCTACACTACAGGTTAAAATATCTGTTGGCTAGATATTTACTGTTGGCCTTCACTCTTTATACATAGCCTACAGGAGACAATTTTTTTAATTGAAAAATTATAAACAGTTGGATCAGATCTGTAGAATAGTTATACCTATTCACTGTAGGTTTTTATTTACAGGAGAATGGGTGATATATGTTGTTGTGAATTCATATATCATTCAAATTCAGCCCTTCAGTGTAGTCATATGGACCATCGATGAAATATCTGCTGTAGTATTCATTATTGGTTGTCATACAGCTACAGAACACCTGTCCTACATAGCATTTTATGAAGACAAACACATTTCATCCCTTTTCTAAAATTCCAAGGGCCATTTATCCATAATCAAAGAAAGAGACAACTTTTTTTTGTGAACAGTATTATTTATTTACATGAAAACATGAGCTAGGATGATTCCCCTATGGCATGCCACTCCACTTGAATTATTTCTCAATCTTCCGGTCAAAGTGTTCCTGTTCACTGATTAAGTGAAGCTGAAGATGAGACTGCAGTTTGCTTTTCTTTGAGGGTTTGTAAAACTCTGAAGTACAGATGGGCAGTGGAACAGAGAACAACAGGAGGTGCATCTTTTAAGCTCTGGCAATGTGCAGTCTGGCTGTATTGAAGTAATTTCTGCACATGAAAAGAGAATACACTTTACATTTTATTTATAGTTTGTACAAGTTTAGAGAGAGAGGTTTACATTTTTTTAAGTAAAGTTTTAAGTTTAAGTAAGTTTTTTCAAGTCTTTTAAGTAAAATAAAGAAACTATAATAGTATTAAATATAAAATATAATATAAAATTGCTATTTTTTCTCCTTAACCTCTTTCTATTCCTGTCGCCTAAAAATAGAATGGCAAAAAACTGATGCGACAAGCCATCAGAAATCAGAACCGAACACACACACACACACACACACACACACACACACACACACACACACATATATATATATATATATATATATATATATATATATATATATATATATATATATATATATATGTATATATATATTGTAATAACTGGTAGTTATTGTGAGGAACGTGGGGCTGACCGGAGCTAAGCTAAGCTATTAGACTTGCATTAAACTAATTACTTGCAGCAGATATGAGCACTCGCGTCCCATACACCGCACGACCACGAGTGTCTCAGAGTTTAAGAGCACAGTCAGAACAGACCAGCAGGAGGCGGTATTATCATCTTTCTCCTTTAATTCTGAACACAGAAAAGAACACACAGACAGAGCCATATCGCCATGTCACTCCTTTACACATCTCTCTCCATGACGGTGAGAACCACACTTTTTACATAAAGCAGTAAATTAACTAAACCCACCCAACTAACATGAACATAAACACACATAACTTTGCTTACGCAAAAACTCAACCATATTGCTAGAATAATGCATAATGCGCTGACAGCCGGATCATTACAATAACCCCCCCCCTAAGAGGGTTAGTGTCCCCACAACCCTAATCTCCCACAACAAAATTCAACAAATGTCTTGGTCGACGTAGAACACGCTTCGGCCTCCCTGGTGTTCTACCCCCAGCGCCAGGCTCAGCCCTGAGTCCGTCATTGTCCGTCTCGGCACTGGGAGTGGATTTTGGGGAGCCCCTCTGGCTTCCGCCAGTATTTTGCTCTGGGACCAGTGGGTGGTACGGTGCCAATCGGTCCTTATGAAGCACCACTCGTCTACCCCGTCCAGGCATTCGGACCCAGAAAACCACTTCTGAGATTTTGTCCAGAATCTCTCCGGGTCCCTGCCAATGATGAGTCAGTTTGGGTGACAACCCCCGCTTCCTCTGGGGGCAGAACACCCACACTCTGTCACCTGGCCCAATGGTAGGCCCGTGGGCCCGGGCGTCGTATGCCCGCTTCTGCCGGGCTCCAGCGTCCTCTAGAGCCTCTCTGGCCAGTTGATGGACCGTGCTTAGACGCTCCTTCAATCGCCTGAAGTAATCCAGTTCTGGCCCACCGGCAATCTCCGGCTCGGGGGGCGACCCGAACACCAAGTCCACTGGCGTGCGGAGCTCCCTCCCAAACATCAGTGCCGCCGGTGTACACTGACTCGACTCTTGCACTGCTGTCCTATACGCCCACAGGACCAAGGGAAGATGCTGGTCCCAGTCTCTCTGGTGCTGACTGGTCAAGATGGCAAGATGGCCAGGGTGCGGTTGAACCGCTCAACTAGTCCATCGCTTTGAGGGTGGAGGGGAGTAGTTCTTGTTTTCTTCACCCCCAATCGCTGACACACCTCACTGAACAATCTGCTCTCAAAGTTCCGCCCCTGGTCACTATGAAGTTCGTCCGGCACTCCAAATCGGGCAAACATCTCGTCCACTAGTCGCTGCGCTGTCGTGGAAGCACCCTGATCCGGCACCGCATATGCCTCAGGCCATTTCGTAACATAGTCCATAGCAACCAGGACAAAACGGTTGCCGGCCTCTGTGATGGGGAACGGACCCAAGATGTCCACCCCGATCCTCTCCATGGGAGCCCCTACTAGGTACTGCTGCAACGGTGCATGAGAGCGTTGGCTGGGTCCCTTCTGTGCCATGCAAACATCGCAACAATGAACGTGAAGCTCTGCATCCTGCCGACATCCCGGCCAGTAGAACCGTTGCCGCAGCTGCCGCACTGTCTTGGAGTTCCCGAAATGGCCAGCTCCAGCTGCCCCATGAACCCAACGGAGGACCTCCGGCCGCAGAGTGTGGGGAACCAGGAATTGTAGACGGTCGATTCCCCCCCCCGGTGCCTTGCCACCTGACCCTCCGGCTGGCGGGAATTCAGCATCCAGGTGAGGCTAGCGTGGTCGGTCCTCAGTGTGAACCTAGTGCCCAGGAGGTAGGGCCTGAAGTGACGGACCGCCAGGATCACTGCAAGCAACTCCCGCCGGGTGACACAGTAGTTTCTTTCTGGGCGACTGAGACTGCAGCTATAGTAGGCCACCACTCGCTCTCCATTCTCCTCCTTCTGAGAGAGTACAGCCCCGACCCCCACGTTACTGGCATCAGTGTCCACGAGGAATGGTTGGTTGGGATCAGGGTAGGCCAGGACAGGAGCATCGATTAGAGCGTTTTTTAGCTGCCGGAAGGCCACCTCGGAGTCCTCAGACCACCCAAACCGCTGGCCCTTGTTTGTCAGCTGATGTAAGGGGCTGGCGATGGTTGCAAAGTCTCTGACGAACCTCCTGTAATAAGAGGCCAGGCCCAGGAAGCTCCGCAGCTCAGTGATGTTGGTTGGTGGGGGCCAGTCCCTCACCGCGGCCACCTTTGTTGGGTCAGTAGCCACACCGCTCTCATTAACTACGTGCCCCAGGAACTGCGTCTGGCGGGTGAGCAGGTTGCACTTGGCTGGGTTCAACCGCAACCCGGCGCTACGGATGGTTGTCAGGACCTCCCGTAAGTTGTGGACAGCCTGATCAAAGTCTCTGGCATGGACCAACAGATCGTCCAAGTAAACCACACAGCGGGTGCGGGGAATGTCTTTAAGGACCCGCTCCATCAGCCTTTCAAAGGTGGCTGGGGCATTACACAGTCCAAAAGGCATCACCTTAAACTGCCACAGTCCTTGCCCTATGGTAAACGCAGTTTTGGGCCGGGCCTCTATTGCCAGCTCTACTTGCCAATACCCGCTGCGCAAGTCCAGAGAGCTGAACCAACAGGATCCAGCCACATAATCCAAAGCATCGTCAATGCGCGGCAGCGGGTATGAGTCCTTGCGGGTGACCGCATTTAGTCGGCGAAAGTCCACGCAGGGGCGCCACCCCCCTGTTTTCTTCCGCACCATGACCATGGGTGCGGCCCAGGGACTGTCTGAGGGCTCAATAATGCCGTTAGCTGCCATATCTCGGATCATTTCTTCAGCAGCCTGGCGCTTAGCAAGAGGCAGTCTATGGGGGCGTAAGCAAATGGGGGCAGCGGAGCCAGTGTCAATGTGATGCTGCACCAGACCTGTTCTGGTACAGTCCTCCTCTCGGGCTGCAAAAATGTCCACAAAGTCTCTCAATAGGCGTTGTAACTGCTCCTGCTGCGGCACGCTCAGATGCTCACTGCTTCTCCGCCCCAACTCCTCAACAGCAGCAACAGTCTCAGGTGATGGGGGGGTAAATGGAGCGTGCGGTGTTAGTGGCTGGGATGCAATGGTCTGAGTTGCAGTACCCCCCTGGGGCTCCCCCTGAGTCTCTGCAGATCTCGTGTGGCGGCTGAGGGCCGGAGCTGGCGTACACTGATGTCTGGGCGGCGGCTGCGGGGTGGCGGCTTCTCCATGATGGCTCGGGCCCGTCCGGAGTGGCACGATCTCGCTACCTAAGCAGAGGACAGCCCCCGACACGTCAACGCGTGCTCCCCAGCGGGCCAACAAGTCCAAGCCAACAATGCACTCATCTCTGATGTCGGCGAGCCAGAACTCGTGGCTCGTCTGGCTCGTCTGGCTCATCCCCACCACCACAGACAACAGCTTCTTCCCAGGCATTACTGTCCTTTCACCTGTGACGGTGAGCAGTTCGATATTGGTGGTGGTCCAGTCACCTGGAAGAGGACCGGCCGTTCCTGACAACAGTCCTTTTCGTAGCAAGCAAATGGTGGACCCCGTATCCACCAAGGCGCTGCAAGGCTGCCCGTCAATAACACAGTCCAGGTACAGTCCTTTGGCAAGCCCGCAGCGCCCCACGGTAGGGCAGTCATTGTGGAGGGGTGTCGAAGAACGGGGTGAGGGTCCCCTCACTGCGAGGTCGTTTCCCGAGGGTGACGTTCCCCGGGGCCGGGGGCATGGGGCAGGGCAGTCCCTGGCGAAATGCCCCGGTTCACCGCAGCGGTAGCAGCGGTCTAGTCTCGACCTCCGTCGGGGGGTCACCGCTGGTTGGACCCGGCTGACCTCCTCCTCCTCAGACCGGACCCCGTCCACCTCCCGTTCAGCTGCTCTCGTCAGGTGACGCTGGAGAGGAGATCGACCTGCCCCCGGTCCAGCCTGTAGCACCTCCTCCGCTCGCTCAGCCTTTCTCAGCGCCTCACTCAGATCTCGGGGTGACAACAAGCGGACATGTTGGCGGAGCCGCTCCGGTGTAAGGCCCCGTAGGAAAGCGTGGAGGCTCAGCTCTTCCCTCGCTGCCGCCGGGAAGGTAGGGTAGCCTTTCCGGGCGTAGACCCGGATGTCAGCAGCGAAAGCGCCCACACTCTCTTCTTCACATCGACGTCGGTTAGTCAGCTCCTCCCGGCTCTGTTCTGCAGAGGTTCTCTGCCCGAAGCGCCGATGGAGAGCAGCGGTGAGGGCCTGGAGATCACGCCGCTCTTCAGGGGACAGATGGATGAGGACCTGGAGCGCGGAACCCTCCAGGGCGAGGGCTAAGTGAGTCGCTGTCTCCTCACAGCTCCATCCATCATGGAGAGCAGCCAGGTCAACCTGTGCCAGGTAGGGCTCCAGGGGCGTCAACCCACCGTATCGTGGCAGCTTAGCGGGTGATCGTGTGAGGTGGCCCGGTTGGCCATTGAGTTGAAATGTCGGTGTGACGGCCGGAAGTTCGTGATTAGAGGAGCGGTTCACTGGCCGGGGAACACTGGCGCCATCAGGCCGGTGTGGAGCCCTGCTCCTCCGCCTCGTCTCGTTCGTCAGACGCTCTAGCATGATGCTGTTCTCTTGAATGGCACGCTCTAATTCGCCTATACTTTGCTCCATAACGGCGTCTTCTAAACGGCCTAAATCCCACTTCTGACACAAATGTAATAACTGGTAGTTATTGTGAGGAACGTGGGGCTGACCGGAGCTAAGCTAAGCTATTAGACTTGCATTAAACTAATTACTTGCAGCAGATATGAGCACTCGCGTCCCATACACCGCACGACCATGAGTGTCTCAGAGTTTAAGAGCACAGTCAGAACAGACCAGCAGGAGGCAGTATTATCATCTTTCTCCTTTAATTCTGAACACAGAAAAGAACACACAGACAGAGCCATATCGCCATGTCACTCCTTTACACATCTCTCTCCATGACGGTGAGAACCACACTTTTTACATAAAGCAGTAAATTAACTAAACCCACCCAACTAACATGAACATAAACACACATAACTTTGCTTACGCAAAAACTAAACCATATTGCTAGAATAATGCATTAATCAACTCCAAACTAACAAATACCCATAATACACCTGGCTGCTAGCACTGACAGCCGGATCATTACAATATATATATACACACACATATACATACATGGATACATATATACGCTAATATAAATGTGTCTTTTGTGTGTTCTATTTTGTGTCATGTTGCTCCATGTGGAGTATGTTTTAATGCAAGGAGTAAACAGGGTGCGAACAATATCTTACCTGAAGAAGCCATCTCATGTAAGCTAGAGACAGACAACAAAATAAAGTTAAATATGAAAGTTAGTGAAAACAGAGCGAGTAAAAAGAAGATTAGGTCTATACCTACACATGGTTAGCTACATCAACCTGACCGTCAAGTACTTCTCTCGATATAAATTATAGTGACATTGAAATAAATAACTTAATAAATAATAATAACTTAATAAATAAATAACTTAGTTAATAAATAATAAATGTTGCACGATTGCTAAACAACAATACATTTGGCAGATGTTTTAACATACCTCAATTTGTCTAGCTTATAGACTTGATATGCTCCTATTAGGTCTGTGCTGATGGATCATCCTCGGTGGAAATGGCCGAAATTCACTAGGCGGATAGTAGTGCTGTCAATCTATACAAAAAAATTAAGTAAATAATCACACATTTTTAAAAATATATTTTTTTCAGTCAGAACCCCTTCTGTGAGGAATACGCGCCCCAACGGTGAAACATTTCCATTGACTGCAGTCTGCCGGCATTGGCCAATAACAAAAGTCTATATTGAGGAACAACAGGGGCGTAAAACTGCCTGGGCCGTAAAACTGTCTGGGCCGTATATCTGCCTGCTCCAGGTCTGCAGCCTCCCCCTTCTCCTTTTTTTAGGTCAGAGCAACTGCCCCTCAAAATTCCTGTGCACGTGTTTGAATATAGCAGCGTTAGCAGTAATATATCTCTGCGACTGTTATAGTGAGCAGGCGGTTGAGTGTACACATTTCGTTTGATTTCGCACATTTAAAGATGCATCTACCGATCTGTGTTTTGATGTCAGTATTACTGGTGATCGCTGACGGTAAGTGTGATCTAATGGCTATTCAGGGACGTCGAGAGCAGCTGTCATATCTTCAGCTCATAGAGAAGGAGAGTTAAAGGAAAGCAGGAAAGGCGTTATTCACTTCATCCACACAAACTTTTCACACTGATTCTCTCATCAAAATTTCAATAGGATATCATGGGGGTAGATTTGTTGTTATTCCAAACAAATAGATTGTTATCCACAAATAAATGGAGATTCACAAAAAATAAACAAATTCACACATAAATAGAATGAGATCCACAAATATATGCAGGAGTTTCACAAAAATGTATTAGATTCACAAATAAATACAATGACATGTGTGAATAAAAAACAAATCCACACGTGTCTTTAAGAGGGGGGTTAAGTTAGTTTTGTTTTTGATATTCGCTGCACATTCGGTGATAAATGGCAATAACTCCAAAACGGCTTGCCCCAAAATTATCTAAACAGTATTGCCGCTAAAAGGGCAAAGCTAATAATGTTTCACAAGCTTAGGTTTCATTATTTGCGCTCTATCTAATGAGCTCTGGTCCGCAAAAGACGTCGCAATGTGAGTTATGCGGAGAAGGCTCGCTCTTGGTAGAGCGGTAGGTTAGGGACCGTGGAAAAAGTGCACGTTTTCTTCGTTTTTGCTATAACTCGATGGGTGGTGGCATATAGACTTGAAACCAGTGTCATTCAGTTGAGGAGGACAGGAGCCATCTTTCACAACCTTTTTTGACCCCCTACTGGTGGAAAAGGGAACTGCATGTCTAAAATTAACTTTCTTTTTGTAATAACTTTTTTCGTCAGGGAGATGGAGACATCAAACCAGTGTCATTCAATAGAAGGGGACAGGGGCCATCTTTCACAAACTTTTTTGACCCCCTACTGGTGGAAAAGGGAACTGCACGCCTAAAATTAACTTTATTTTTGTAATAACTTTTTTCGTCAGGGAAATGGAGACATCAAACCAGTGTCATTCAGTTGAGGGGGGCAGGGGCCAACTTTCACAACCTTTCTTTTGACCCCCTACTGGTGGAAAAGGGAACTGCATGTCTAAAATTAACATTCTTTCTGTAATAACTTTTTTCGTCAGGGAGATGGAGACATCAAACCAGTGTCATTCAATAGAAGGGGACAGGGGCCATCTTTCACAACCTTTCTTTTGACCCCCTACTGGTGGAAAAGGGAACTGCATGTCTAAATGTAACATTATTTTTGTAATAACTTTTTTTGTCAGGGAGATAGAGACATCAAACCAGTGTCATTCAGTTGAGAGGGACAGGGACCAACTTTCACAACCTTCTTTTGACCCCCAAACCAGTGTCATTCAGTTGAAAGGGACAGGGGCCAACTTTCACAACTTTCTTTTGACCCCCTACTGGTGGAAAAGGGAACTGCACGCCTAAAATTAACTTTATTTTTGTAATAACTTTTTTCGTCAGGGAGATGGAGACATCAAACCAGTGTCATTCAATAGAAGGTGTCTTTCAATAGAAATTCATTAGAAACAGTGTCTTTTCCACCAGTAGGGGGTCAAAAGAAGGTTGTGAAAGTTGGCCCCTGTCCCTCTCAACTGAATGACACTGGTTTGATGTCTCCATCTCCCTGACGAAAAAAGTTATTACAAAAATAGAGTTAATTTTAGACATGCACTTCCCTTTTCCACCAGTAGGGGGTCAAAAAAGGTTGTGAAAGATGGCCCCTGTCCCTCTCAACTGCATGACACTGGTTTGATGTCTCCATCTCCCTGACGAAAAAAGTTATTACAAAAAGAAAGTTAATTTTAGACATGCAGTTCCCTTTTCCACCAGTAGGGGGTCAAAAAAGGTTGTGAAAGATGGCTCCTGTCCTCCTCAACTGAATGACACTGGTTTCAAGTCTATATGCCACCACCCATCGAGTTATAGCAAAAACGAAGAAAACGTGCACTTTTTCCACGGTCCCTAACCTACCGCTCTATCAAGAGCGAGCCTTCCCCGCGTAACTCACATTGCGACGTCTTTTGCGGACCAGAGCTCATTAGATCGAGCGCAAATAATGAAACCTAAGCTTGTGAAACATTATTAGCTTTGCCCTTTTAGCGGCAATACTGTTTAGATAATTTTGGGGCAAGCCGTTTTGGAGTTATTGCCATTTATCACCGAATGTGCAGCGAACATCAAAAACAAAACATATGCAGTAATAAGCGTAAATTTGCAATGCGATTTTTTACCGGAGAAGCCCCCCTGAAACGCGATTGGGCTTGTTTTGGGCTAGTTTTGAGTAGCAATTGTGTGGGTTTTGTTGTGAAAACCTGGCAACCCTGGTGGCTGGCCGCGCACAGATCTCTGCTGGCAGTGCTAAAGCAATAGCAAGCAGCTGATACGAAGTGCAAACCTCCCAGATGACAGAAAAGTCTGAAGCAGTAAAGAAGCAACACGATTATCTTTCCCTTGTGCAGAAAGAGAGGGCTGTGTACAACGACATGACTGAAAATAAACATGCATACACAGGTCCTTGAAAGTGCTTGAATTTATTTTGTGCAAGGCCTTTTACTGGAAGAAATTCCATATTATTCTCTACGGTCCGATAATGTGTTATCTCGCCAACACTTCATGGACTATAAGCTTGATTTACGTTTGTTACTTGCATTTACTTGTTACGTTAAGTGTTTTCCCGTGTGAGGTAAGTGTTGCCATGATGTTCACGCGCGCACACAACTATACGGCACCTCAACGTTTCACAGACACACCGTGATATTGCAAAAATAGACTGGTTACATGAGCCTGAGCTCTTTTCAATAAAATCCCTGCAAAAGTTAATATCAGATCATTTTAGAATACAGTATAGGGTGTACCGAATATTCTTCAGTTTTATGCAAAACAGAAATATGACAAATAGAATATCAGACCTGTCATATGGCCAAAAATAAATACAAAAAAGAAAAAAAAAGAAGCTGGACCTGAAATGTCCTTGAAAGGTTCTTGAATTTGAAGTTAACCAAGCTGTGGGAACGCTGTATTAACAACTATCCAAACTGTTTTAGACCTAAAAGAGTCTTTGTAGGCCTATGTTACCCTTAAATGTCAGAGAAAAGAACAAAATATAGAAAAATATAAAGAATTCTATATTTTTTTCTTATAGAAAATTGTAATTTGCATATTATACTATAAAAACATAATTATAGTTGATCAAAACTAGAGATGAAATGGCATAAAAATTTCATTTCATGATTATAGTGACCAAAATGATCACGGTTATCACAGAATCCTGTTCAAAAAGTCCTAATGCTACAGAATGCATCCCGTTGGGTCTGTCGTTGCTATGCAACTATGCAGCTTTACAGGGGGGAGCTTTACAGCGGGTGTGGCTTATCTAAATGAGATGTAAATGAGCCCTATTGTCACTCCCAGCAGGTGAGAATAGGTGAGAACTGCATAATCTTTAGAGGCAGATACCTCCCTATTAAGGCTTTTTGAGTGCCTACTTTTAAATGGCCACAACTTCTCCAAATATTATCAGATTTCCATGTGTTTCGGATGAAAGCAAATTTTGCATGTCATTCGGAAATCAAGGTGTCAGAGTCTGGAGGAAGACTGGGGAGAAGGAAATGCCAAAATGCCTGAAGTCCAGTGTCAAGTACCCACAGTCAGTGATGGTCTGGGGTGCCATGTCAGCTGCTGGTGTTGGTCCACTGTGTTTTATCAAGGGCAGGGTCAATGCAGCTAGCTATCAGGAGATTTTGGAGCACTTCATGCTTCCATCTGCTGAAAAGCTTTATGGAGATGAAGATTTCATTTTTCAGCACGACCTGGCACCTGCTCACAGTGCCAAAACCACTGGTAAATGGTTTACTGACCATGGTATTACTGTGCTCAATTGGCCTGCCAACTCTCCTGACCTGAACCCCATAGAGAATCTGTGGGATATTGTGAAGAGAAAGTTGAGAGACGCAAGACCCAACACTCTGGATGAGCTTAAGGCCGCTATCGAAGCATCCTGGGCCTCCATAACACCTCAGCAGTGCCACAGGCTGATTGCCTCCATGCCACGCCGCATTGAAGCAGTCATTTCTGCAAAAGGATTCCCGACCAAGTATTGAGTGCATAACTGAACATCATTATTTGAAGGTTGACTTTTTTTTGTATTAAAAACACTTTTCTTTTATTGGTCGGATGAAATATGCAAATTTTTTGAGATGTATGCCAAAATCATCAGTATTAAAACAATAAAAGACCTGATATATTTCAGTTGGTGTGCAATGAATCTAAAATATATGAAAGTTTAATTTTTATCATTACATTATGGAAAATAATGAACTTTATCACAATATGCTAATTTTTTGAGAAGGACCTTTACATAAATGTAACTTGACTTTATTGTGGAACAGCCAAGTAAGTGTTTTTTTATTTTATTCATTTTTTATTATTTAATATTTTATATTCATATTTTAGGCTTTGTTGTGCATGGTCCCTGTGCTCCTCTGGTTGCTCCTCTGGGATCTTCAGTGGTTTTGCCCTGTTATTTTGATAAACCTTTACCAATGGAGGGCCTGGAGGTGGAATGGGGAAGAACAGACTCAGAGACTCTGGTTCATCTGTATCAAGATGGTGAGAGTCGAGCAGAGGTCCAGCAGCAGGATTATCATGATAGAGCTCATTTCTTTACTGAACAGATTCAACATGGAAACTTCTCCCTCCGTCTGGACAATCTGAGAGCTGAAGATGAGGGAAATTACACATGTAAAGTTTACAGTGACCAGGATTCTGGAGAGACTGAGGTTCAAATAAAAGATGTCGGTGAGTAAAAACCTGATTAGTTCTGGTGCAAATTTAATTTAGTATTTCATTAAAATATTTGTGCTTATACATGTATTTGTGTGTATTTTCTCTTAGAGCGTCTGCTAGTATCAGGATCGAGTCGCTCCATATCTGCGTCTGTGGGTGAGGACGTCACTCTGAACTGCTCTGTAGACTCTCACATCACACCTGAACACATTAAAGAGCTTTCATGGAAGAAAACAGACGGAGATGATATTCTGGTTCTGCTCTACCAAGACAACAAGACTTTACCAGAGGCAGCACATGAGCAATACAGAGACAGGGTTGAGTTCTTCGCTGATGAAATCCCCAAAGGAAACTTCTCTCTCAGACTGAAGAGTGTCAGAACTGAAGACAAAGGAGTTTACATGTGTCAAGTGTTTGCTGGAAGACTTTCAGCCAATGCAACTGTAGAACTGGAGAGACTGGGTGAGTCATGGATAAAAACAAACCCAGAACATATCTGTTATAAACAGTGTTGGGCACGTTACTTTAAAAAAGTAATTAGTTATAGTTACTAGTTATTTCTTACAAATAGTAACTGATTTAGTAACTGAGTTACATCATTATAAAAGTAACTAATTACCAGGGAAAGTAATTACTGTGTTACTTTTTTTTTTTTTTTTTTTTTTTTTTCAAATGTTCAAATATGTCAAATAACTTGGATGCCCCCAATATTAAAATGTTAAATGAATGAATTGGACACTAAATAGAACAAATTACTATTATAAAACATTGTACATTAATGTACACTGTTCAAAAGCTACCTTTGAAGTGTGTGTGTGTAATGTTGCTGTGGGACGATGTGAGAGACACCTATCAAATTCAATTCATTATTGTAAATATCAGTAGACCTACTATAGTGTAAATATTATCAGTAGACCTATTATAGTGTAAATATTATCAGTAGACCTATTATAGTGTAAATATTATCAGTAGACCTATTATAGTGTAAATATTATCAGTAGGCCTACTATAGTGTAAATATTGTGTAAATATTATCAGTACTATACTACTCCTTTGGTAGTGGAGCTCACGTTATCCCCTGGGTTTTTAGCCACTAATGTTGTGGTGGCATGTGATGATGTGAGGCTTCATTAGATTAGAATTACTTGCCACCGACCTGGAGAGACTCTTTCTTCCTGGTCATAAGTTGCACGTTACATAAACATTCTTACCTTTCACCTCAACGAGGGAAAAGTAGCACTTATACTTCCAGTTTGCGAAAGCTACCTTTAAAGTCGTTGGACTTGCCATCGCTGACTGTGCATATGCGTGTGCGTCATAGGTGTGTGTGTGTGTGTGTGTGAACACCATAGACCGTAAAAAAATAGGTGTGATCTCAACCTATCAACCTCAACCTTGTCTCCCACCCACCAATCATCATCAGTTATGTGTACCACCCCACCCACCCCCCAACACGCATGGCTGGTGCGCACGTTGCAGGTAGGGATGCAACGATTATAGATTTTGTTGGTACGATTATAGTCTGAGGAATAATCACGGTTTCACGATTATCACGATTATTATGCATTCATTAATTTTTACAAAACTACTAATGTATAAAACCACATGAACACTTAGATTTTAAAGTGTTATTTATTGCTGACTTTTGAAATAGAAAGCCGAGCCTGCAAGTTTGCGCACTATGCAGATGACTTTACCCGACAGTCAATGCAGCATTACATCATGAAAGTGTGGACTCAGAGGAAGGCCGTGAGGTTTTAGGGTGCCATTTGGGATCTAGCATTTAGCTGTTGAGCGTACATCGGTTGTACACTTGTTATTGCGGTGCATTGTGTGATTAAATGAGTTCCCTCGATATCGTCCACTATGGTTTCGGACACCACTACAAATGGCTGTCCCCTCAAAAAGTGCCCTATTTAAGGGGATAGAGGGCGATTTCGGACATAGCCAGGAATTAAACACAGGAAGGGGAACATGGGGACAATGGGCACAGAAAATAACTTCCATATGACAACATTGGTGAACACAGACCTAGGGCACATGTCACACTAACTCTCACATTCAATGACTGTAAAGTGACTTCTTTTGATTTTATTTTTTTATTTGTAGGTTTGTCTTTTTCACACATAATGGTGTTGATTCTCTGTTTTGCTGCATCTGGATCTGCACTTCTGCTCTACATTATAATAATCAACTGCAAATCACAAAATACAGGTATGTTCAAAAGACAAATTCACTGTAAAATCCACATATACAGGACATTTATTCAGAAAATCACCAACAACATTCACATAAAGCTTGTCAAAAGTACAATAAAGAGTCAAGATGAGGTACAATATCTAAGTGATGTCTTAAAGTACTGAATTTTAAAGGGGTACATCATCATGAACATCATCTTTATACAAGTATTCATTTTGCACAAAAGTAAATTCAAGAGGTCAATTTATTAGGAATGTGTGTAAGGCATATAGGAAAAGAGTCATTTATCTAAAAAGAATACAGAAATCCTTTCTTCTGATCTTTTGTGAAAGTTTATGTTGATTTTGTAAATTAAAATTTTCCACTAGTCGATGACGCTGTTTACATTTGTTTTTTTTTTTGTTTTTGTACAGTTTGTAAAGACTACTCTCATGAAAACTTGAACAAATACAGCATAGAGAGAATAGGTAACAGTTGTAAGATTACAAATTTAAGAAAGTACATTGTATTTAGCATTTAAGGTAAAACTTATGATATCAGATGATTATTGGAGTCTCCAGCAAGAGTCTCCTTTCCTGCCAGACCTGTTTTAATCAGATCACTGAGATTCTCATCTTTCGGAGCCCAGACGTTGAATCGTTAGGTTGATTGACTTTCACCTTGTGTCTTTAATGGCTCTTGGAGCCCCTGAGTGATTGGATTAGCATCTATGCATTTGAATGACACTGTTATGCTGATTGAATCAGGACTGATGGCAGGAACGTTTGGGGTGTGTCCTTATTTACTATACAACATTTGCATTGTATTGTTCAGAGTGTCTCCTCCCCTACTGTATAATCCCTCCCCTGAAATGTAAATAAGTTACAGTGTTCTGTACTGTTAAGTTAGACTTGTTGGACGACTTGTTGGAACCTCATTTTGGCTCAGTCGTACGATATGGCAGTTCGGCATAAAGTGAAGTGCCTGGGGCTGAGACTCGCTGTCCCGAAGGACTACGTTCCTAGTGATTGTATGGGATTCGACGACGATGCGGGCACAACTGTCTCCCGTGCAAGTCGACACCATACTGGCGATGGTCTCGGGAATAAAGCTAGCACTGTGAAGCACCTTCAGAGAGTGCTGGGGCACATGGCAGCAGCGTCCAACGTGATACTTTTTGGCCTGCTGCACATGAGACCCCTACAGTGGTGGCGGAAAACCAAGGGGTTTTTCCCCCAAGAGGGAATCCTTTCCGTATGATCAGGGTAACGCGCAGATGCCTTCGTTCCCTAGTCATATGGAAGAAACCTTGGTTTCTCTCCACAGAGGAGCAGCCGAGGTTGCTTCCTCTGCGGCGCTCTGGGGAAATCGATGTGGTAATCCCGCCGTCTATGACGCTTCGGGCCACATTGGTTTCCCGCGAACGCATGCTGCTCCAGCCGCCTCTGGAAAGACCTGCGGCTGGGCAGCTCGTGCGTCCGCACACAGAGAATCGTTCCCAACCACTTCCTGCCGGTCATCCGCTTCAGGGGGTTTGGGACGAGGCTCGTGTTCACCCTACGCCTGCCTCGAGAGGCTGGTTCCCTTAGTAGATTATCTCGGCGCATGGGAATGCCTTCCGAATATTTCTACATGGGTCCTGCGTACTGTAGAATGGGGCACATGGCAGCAGCATTCCCCCCGATTGCTCTGCTCCCGGGAGTCCTGGAGAGGGTCCGCCAACAGGGGGTCAGCCTACTTTTAGTAGCACCCCGTTGGCCGACACGAGTTTGGTTCTCGGATATCATAGCTTTGCTGACAGGTGAGCCACTTGGTGCAGGGAGCGTGAGGTGGACCCAGTTAACTGGCCGGTGGCTTCAGTGCTGGAGTTCCTCCAAGATCGCTTCTCTGCAGGTCTAACCCCATCCACACTCAGGGTGTCCGTGGCTGCCATAGGGCTTTCCACACTCCTTTGGGTGATGGTCTTGGGTAGGCACCAGCTGGTTGTACAGTTCCCCTGTGGGGCTCGGAGGATGCGGCCTGTGGCTCGTTCCAGAACTCCCGGCCTGGGATCTGGCAGTGGTTCTCGAAGGCTGGCTGAGGCCCCCTTCGAGCCATTGGAGTCGGATGAACCAAGGAACTCAAGGCCTTGGTTCTTCAGGCATTTCATCCCCCGCCTCATGTGACGGCGGAAGAAGAGACCTTCACTGTGAAGCACTTTTAGAGAGTGCTGGGGCACACGGCAGCAGCGTCCAGGGTGAGACCTTTTGACCTGCTGCACGTGAGACCTCAACAGTGGTGGTTGGAAACCAAGGGGTTTCCCCCAGAGGGAATCCTTTCCGTATGATCAGGGTAACGCGCAGATGCCTTTGTTCCCTAGTTATATGGAAGAAACCTTGGTTTCTGTCCCAGGGGCAGTGTTGGGAGCGTCCTGTTGCCGGTAAACCGTTTCAACAGACGCCTCCCTCACCGGCTGGGGCGCGGAAAAGGAAGGGGTGGAGAAATATCTCCCTACGGCGCTGGCGCGAGGGTAGCAAGTCCTAGTTGTCCGGCTTCACACTAGGGCAGGCGCTACCTTCGGTGTGGGCTAGTGGGTACTCGTTCCCCAAAGTGTCGTTCCGATGCAGTGAGAGTTCCCTCGAAAGGGAACGGCTCGGGTTACGTCTGTAACCCTTGTTCCCTGAGAAGGGAACGAGCACTGCGTCGCGTCACCACACCTCGGCACGCCTGGAGCGCATGCTTCAGAGCAATAGCTGCCGTTTCAATGCGCCGGCTCTCCCTTTATACTTCCGGGTACGCCGTCACGATGACGTCATCGCGCACGCCAATCAGATTGGGCTAGTTTCTATACGGACTTCAGATTCGCTAGTGCTTAGGGAGTATCCCCAAAGTGTCGTTCCGATGCAGTGAGAGTTCCCTTCTCAGGGAACAAGGGTTACAGACGTAACCCGAGCCGTTCTCAATAAACAAGTAACGTCTGCTTTAAAGATATCCCAACGTCTCCTGGTCTCTTCTTCAAACGAGGAGAAGGAAATTCACAACACAGTCCTTCTACATGACACTGTTTAAGACTAAACAATTATTTTTTATTTGAGGTCATCTTTCTGGGTAGTCTGAAACATCGACATGAAAAGTGAGTCTTGCTGGTTTCTACCTTTACAACTATTACACCTTAAACTATTGCACTTAAATCTGTGAATTTCACAGCACAGTCACAGATACAGTTATTTTGTGTATGTCTCTAAAAAAAAAACGTTAAGTAAATGTAATACAGTTAAGTAGTAATTTTAAGTGAAAGGTGAGATGATTCTTGCCTTTTTTTATTCTGTTCACACCAATACTTTGACAGCAGTGATTTCGGTGTCTGTCTTATAGATCTGATGCAGAAAACAGACGTTGTGTCTCAATATTTTGTTATACCAAAATGTTTTAACATACTGTAAATATGTAGTAATAAATAGTTGGTTCAATAGTTCTGTTGCATTTGCTAGCTGAGATCATTTACAGTTACATGTGAAACAAAATCAGTCACATCAGAGTTAGATTCTAATTTATATTGAACATTCGTTATTGTACCGCACGTTTAACGGTGTTAGTGTTCTTGGTCCTCATCAAAGGTCACATAAGTCACATGGTCTTTCTTAGAGGTCATCGGACTCTGAAACAGACAAAATATATGGAGACATTTGTGTTTTATGCGTTCTTTTATTTTGTTTGCATTTCTCCTGCAACACACTGTTTTGAAATTGTGTACCACTTTTTAACATCACCATTCTCTGTGTGTGATTACAATGCTTTGTGTGTGTGTGTGTCTGTTTTCCTTACACTTTGCAAAACAACAACAGTGTTTCGTAGAATCTGCTATAATGTAAGGGAACTCTGTTATCGTCTTCTCTTTGTTCATATACGACAGTGTTCCTGTGAATTTGTTTGCTTTAATAAAATTATGGTTTTCAACCATCGTCGTCACTTGAGACATGTACATTATATTATTATACTATCCTAGTTTTTGAATAACGTTGAAATAGATTTGTGGGGTGGTATGTGGATATTGAAAGCAGCAAGGAACTAGGAAATATTTTATCAGCAACCCTCACAATCTATGTTGTAAAAAAAAAAATACAGTGCGCACCGATTTACCAGAAAATTACTTTATCACTTTTGTTTAAAGAAAAGGGTTGCGTTTCTGAATTATCTCAACAGCTATGGTGTTTTATGACTAGCCTACTGAAGGTGTCACATTCTTGGGGCGTCCCATTCTTCGATGTTTTGCACCTACTGGCCTTACCTCATGAATTTGGTATTTTAAAAAAGGTTTAGGATACAGTAATTAAAACACAGAAGGCATTCTACAACACTAACGTTAAAATGGCTACTCCCAATAATAATGTACTGAGTTCTTGCTTCTGTTTTTGTGTTACTTGACATTATACGTGTTCCTTGCTATATGTTTACTTTTTTTTGTTTTGTTTAACAGTGATTGGATCCAATTTCCCACACCTTTAAGAGTAGCCTATGTATGTTACTGACATAATAATTTATTCTGATTGTTGAAAATTGTTTAAAAGTGTTTGTATATTTTTGAAAAAAAACAAAAAAAAACATTCCAATTATTATTGATGTGTTAAACGCAATACATTGCATTTTGATTTTACTTGAGACAATGTAATATGATGATGTCACTAATGGAACATCTTAACATTTTCTTTGGTAAAAGTTAACTTAAAGGCTGCACAAAATAAATTCCATCCTATCTACTTTCTAAATGCATGTTATGATTCCGAACAATCCACCATGAGCATATGATTTTTGTTTGTTTTTGACCTTGTAATATTTAATCAAAATATCATAACTGGATTGAGTTAAAATTATAAACTTCTCTCTGGTGACATATTTAGGACTTTTACATGTGGCTATTTCTGTTCGATCGTGACTTAACAGTTGTTGTTTTTTTTTCAATTTATAGCAATTGCCTCAATGCCTTTTGTCCAAACTGTTGTCAAATTTTCAAAACTCTAAACAATTACCACAACATCCGTCTGTTGTGACCATACCATTAACACAATTCATGTTGTATTCACGCAATATGCAGTCAATTAATACGATTTTAAAATACTTACATTTTTTCTTTTCATACAAGCTTACCCAAAACCAAAATACATGGATTTTTCTGGTCTTATCTACTGGTAAATGCTTATTTATATATGGGCAAATATATATATATATATATATATATATATATATATATATATTGGTAAAATGCTTGTTAGCCGTTGTAAAAAAACTAAAGTGTTTAATTTTACATAGTTATTTATGACTTCCTGACAACAACCGTAAACCCCCCTCTACAAACTCTACAAACAGTGCTCTGTTATCACAAGCAATCTGGGTTTCCTAACTAAGCGAAGGGATCTAGCTCTACTAGCCAACCAATACCTGATTAAAAAGATGATGTTTGAATTTATCCATAGCCTTTACAACTTTATAGTACTTAATGTGTTTGCATTACAACAGTGTGGCATAGTTCTGATAGAAGAGCAAAACATGTTCAAATATTTTAGCACATGTTGTAGCTTTATTTGAGTCAAAGAAGATGAGATGGTGATAATAGCTGAAAACATACTATAATCTTTAATGTCAAGCGGGGGTGTTGAAAGAAATTATTCTGCAAATGTTAAACACCTTAGGAAAAACATTTGAAATGTTGGTTTGTCAAAAGAGAATGTTTAGACAAAAAAACTTTTTGTAAATGAAAGTTCTGTGCTCATCACACACACTTTCCAATGTGAGACTTATGATCTTACTCTGATTTGATCATGTTTTGTTGACAACATCCAAAGAGGCGTCTTTACCTAAAACGAAACAGCCCAACAGAAGAAGAAACATGAAAAATGTAATCTGCTATCTGAACAAGATGACTAAATCTAGTAATAGAGTAATAGAAGAATAAAAGTAAACTGTAAAAACACATTTACAAACTTGTGACAAACTTACAAATTGCACATAAAGGTCTGTGTTCATCACACACACTTTCCAATGTAAGATATAAAAACATAACTTACAAAACCAAATTTACAAAACTTTCACAATTGCTCACAATTTATTTTTTGTATTTATTATTAATTATACTTTTTTGGACACATAATTCCTATATAAATATTATGTTTGAAAGTTATCCATAGCCTTTACAAGAGTGTGGAACTTTACATAACAGGGGTGTGACATGCCCCCTGCAAAAATATAAATATAAAATATAAAATTGCACACAAATATTTTTAGCACTACTACTACTACTAGACACAGAGACAGACACAGAGACAGAAACATACACAGACACACACACACAGTGTGTGGTTTTGTTAAAAGCTATAACATTTTTTTAAAAACAAAAATTCTTAAATAACAAAAATAAAGACAAAACTATGTGCACTAAATCCATATAAGATCCCAGAATCACCAGAAAGGTTTTGATCAAATGTCTTTAAACTTCGTTAAACATCTAGACAAAGCAACTGTCGTAAATCCATTCACGCATTTAGGATGCTCTCCTCCCCCACCAGATCGACTCGCAAACACCTTCATTTTGAGTTAAATAAATGTTTTTAATTATTTTTGTATTTTTAACATAGATCCTATCATTGTGTCTGGAAACACAGACTCAGATGTTCTAGAAAGTTTTCAACATTGTTGAGAAGAAAATAGGATGGGTATGTCGCTAATGAGGACTCTTTGGCTTGATTATTATTTCTGATTCTTTGTCTTAAACACTAACATTAACCTATAGTTCAGGTACTGATGTGGTGGCAATACACACACAGTTGATCTATATAGATCATGCCCATACATGTTATTGTAATGGATATAGCCAGTGCTGCATAGGGGTAATGGTATTCCTGTATGTCTTGACACAATTAGCATATACCCTATCAAATACTGCTGATCCTGCTGAGATGTCAACATAAAGTTAAAAACTTGCTTGTGTGACTTTCACCCCCCAACAATCAAAGGAAACCCAGTCACAAACAGTTTCTAACAGACTGAAACGAGCCAGAGAGCTAGGGGTCAACAAATGTTGTAAAAATCTGGGGTGATATGTAACCCCCATAAATATCCCCATACAGTATATCTAACTATAAATCCAACTGACCCTATATCAGATTGACACTCGTGACCTGCCAATCAGGGTGACACCCCTCATAAATACACCAATAAATACATCCATTGACCTGTCAGTTTAAGTGACACGTGGACATAATTATGGTCATAAATAAAGCAATAAATCAACATTTCTGACACTGTGTATAGGATATTCTATTTATGGCATGTCCTATTGTATGCCTTCATATGGCATGTCCTCTAAAGCAGGAAAATTAAATTTCATTAAAACAGGTTAATGGCATTTCTTACAATACTAAACAAGTTATTAATAAATATTTTACTCCTCACTAACAGACTCTACTGCCGCCAAATGTGTCAGGACTCTTGGCTTTCTTCAGGTGTTTCTCCCAAATATAATGATGTTTGTGGCTTTTGTCCTCTGGGGTGTTACTGAAGGTGAGTGAATCAAATATATTAATCACACTGCCAGAAATATACCTTTCTCTGGATATTTGAAATGCAATATTTGTGAAAAACAATGCCCCTTTCCCAAATGATGTTATGTTGCATCTGTTTGCTGAAGTGCTTTTGCATTAGACATTGCATCAGTATAAAGATCTATAAAAGGTGATTTACACACCCTCATGTCATTTCAAACCTCTTTGAATTCTTGTTGGGAAACAAACATTGAAAAAAAAGAAAGATGTTGCTGCCTTAAATTTGTATGTATAATAAACTTGGCTATATAAGTCATAAGTCATTTACAATATTATCACAAATCAGGATTTTGCTTTGTTATAATACAGTGTGTAATTAAAAAAAAAAAAACATATTTAAGGATGCTAAATACTAAACTGTTAAATTAGAGTCTCAAGCCAATCAATTCACAATAATCTGGTTTTGTTGCAGGATTTCTGTATGAGACGATCTCTTGCTGTGCTCTTTATATTCTGAGGCCTCTGATGGTGATTTATGTTGCACCGTATTTAGAGGAGATGTCAGGTTTGGATTTTTCATTGACATTTTTTATTTCATCCAGGAGTCTTCACATAATGGCTGAAATTTATGAGATTTTTAGACATGTTCTTAACACGAATGTGGAAATGAATTAAAGGGGTGGTAAAACACATTCTTTCAAAGGCTTGATTGTGTTTGTGGGGTGCACTGTAACATGTGTTCATGCTTCATTTAAAAAAAAAAATTATTCTACACTGCTCTCTCCCTCCTTGTAAAAACGGTCTGATGGTTTTCGGGTTGTATGAAGCCAGTCCCTCAAAAATACGCAATGGGCTCAGATTGGTTAGCTGGCCCAGTGTGTTGTGATTCGCTAACCGCCTAGTGCACGTTTGTCGGAAATGTCACGCCCCTTACCTTACCGGTAGCCGGTGCTTTGGGTAGTATTAGAAACAATGGCGTCAATAAAACCATACCAATTTGAGCCCGAATCAGACCCAGACAATTTTAGTGAAGATGATCGAGCAGAACCTGTTCAAGAACGGCTGTTAAATGACGTTTCAGAATGGTTTGTTTTTTGTTGTTGTTGTATAGCTTACTACAGTCCTCAAAGGGATTTTTTTGAGTAAAGACTGCGGATCTATAGTGATCGCTACTGAATGGCACTGTTACTTTTGTATTTTTAGAACGATTATAGCTTTATATAATATCTGTCGCAAGAACTATTAACCCAAAACAAACTAAACATAGGCTTTACTAGTAGCCAAATCAAACACAGAACCATGTTTAGCATGCCTGTAGATAAACAATACATAAAAGCTCTAATCAAATAATAATTTACACTAATGCCAAGTTCGCTGTTGAGATTTAAAAAAAAGTTTGTAACGTTAGGTGTTTGTCGGATAACGTTAAGTATGAATGAGCATTTAACAAACTGGTTTGCAGAGCCAAACAGCGTTGTCATGTTTACTTCCTTGCTACAACGTACAATTAACAATACAAACTATTACAGGAAAAAACATTGACGAAAAATAAATCATACTTACAGGTTGTGGCTCGTAAACAGCTTCTGTTTTTAAATCCATCTTTCAGGACAAGCCGTTGTGCGAATCCTGCATTGAACTTGTGTAGATTGTGGAAGCTTTCCTCTGTGAAATGTGCAGCACAGAGAGTGAGATTTGGGTAATAATTATGAGGGGCCGAGTTAAAAATAAATTTTAACCATTGATCCCTAACTCCCCCGTCCCTTGGAAGGCTGAACAAAGTGGACGTGCAATCTGGATGAAAATAACAGCGTTTTGCCTACTAACTAGCCTATTAACTAGCCTACCACAACAACGCTTCCCCGTGGCGATACAAAATGGCCTTGCCCCCCCTTATTTAATATTCTCGGAGGAGGGGTTTATGTAAATATTGGGGCTGGTGATGTCAGAGACCCTGGAGGTATGTCTAGTAGTCCCTAGCGGCCGTTTGCTGTAGTCTTTAGAAATTGATTTATTTAAAAGCAATTATCTCCCTTTGCTTTAAATGTTGAACGTTGTAACTTTGCAGATGTTGTTTATGCTCAAACAGCAACATTACACACTAGCTAAAGTTAGAAAAGTGAAATCGTGGTTTACCACCCCTTTAATAATTTGGTTTAATTTGTTATATATATATTCATTATATTTAAACTATTTCTGTTCACAGAACTCAGTCTTCTCTCTGAAATTTTAATTTTTATGGTGGCCTACTTTTCAGGTTGGTAAATCTAATAATTATTCCATATGATCATGTGTATTATCATGGTGTCAATAATGCTCAATAATAGTTGAAATAATCTGCAGTAACGTAAATATAATAACATTAGGTAAACGCTTCAGTGTATCATGTGCTGATACTTTATCTTTACTCAAATCATTTTTGGTGGTAATACAGTTTCAGTTTGTGTGTGTGTGTAATTATTTAATAATTTCTGAAAGAGAGAGAAAGAAAGAGAGAGAGAGAGAGAGAGAGAGAGAGAGAGAGGACTCTTATGTAAATTTGTACGTCTACTGTAAAACTGTTAGCTTACCTACTAAAAATATCAACATTACCACCTCGCTACTAAGAAATGTAGCATTTCAGTTGTGAAACTACAGTTCCCTTTCAGTCGGTCACGTTCGACGTACATCGGACGTACCGACGAATTGGGATCACTTCTGGGAGCCCCTATCAGCTACGAGCTATATAGAACCGGCCAATGAACAATTGGCGTGCGAGATTTGCATGTCGCGCTCCACCCCGCGGGTATAAACAGGAAGCGAGAGCGAATGCACGCTGTCATTCACTTCGGAGTCGAACGGCGTTTGAAGACGACTCACAAACACTGAGTTAAAGCTGCTATCAGCAAAAGTTCCTGTTTATCTACAGAGAAGAACCCGAGATCGAGGATCAACGTGGTGTTGGAGAGACGGCACACTTCAGCGGGATTGCAGTGCTCACTGCTGCTCTAAAAGAGAGAAAAAACTTTGTTTTCACAGCAACCTGTTGGTGCGTGAGGGCGTTTTTCCTGTGACTTTCGGAGCTCCGGTGGATGAACAGATGTCGATCGTTGCATCGGAGGGGGAGTTCCAGTCCTCGGAGGATGAGGGTTCGGATGGACTACCTCCCTCTGGGAGAGTAGCTTCGGCCGCACCGGACCCCGAGATGGTTGCTATGCTTTCCCGGGCCGCCGTAAGGGTCGGGCTTGTGTGGAACCCTCCACCATGTCCCGAACCCTCTAGGTTGGACGATTGGTTTCTCGGGGAGGGTCGCGCTGGTTCTCAGCGTCCCGCCCCGGTGCTTTTCTTCCCGGAGGTGCATGAGGAGCTCACAAGGTCGTGGACGGCACCTTTTTCTGCCAGAAACCGGCTGAGTGACTCCTCCCCCCTCACTACCCTTGACGGCGGGCCAGCCAAGGGTTACGTGGGGATCCCGCCGGTGAAACACGCTGTCGTGATGCAACTGTGTCCGGCGACCGCCTCCCACTGGCACGGTGACCCGTATCTCCCTTCCCGGGCCTATAAGTTCTCCTCCGGTCTGACTGGGAAGGCTTACAAGGCTTGCGGACAGGCTGCATCTGCCTTGCATGCCATGGCGTTGCTTCAGGTCCACCAGGCCCAGGCACTCATGGACATACACGAGGGTAGACCTGACCCAGAGCTCTTCCGGGAGCTCCGGACGCCGATGGACCTCGCCCTCCGGGCGACGAAAGTCACTGCCCGTTCCATCGGTCAGGCGATGTCCACGCTTGTGGTCCAGGAGCGTCATCTCTGGCTCAACCTGGCCAACATGAGGGAGACTGACAATTATCGTTTCTTGGACTCCCCCATTACGTCGGCCGGGTTGTTCGGTGACGCGGTCGAGAGCTTTGCCCAGCAGTTCTCGGCCACCCAGAAGCAGACGGAGGCCATCAAGCACATCCTGCCCCGGAGGCCCGCTGCTGCCTCCATCCAGCCGCCGGTGGCTCAAGATGCCCCGAGATGGAGGAAACTGCTCTCCAGGAGATGGCTGCAGCACCACTCCTTCCCCTGGAGGAGGGCCAGGGGAGAATCTTTTGTTCTTTAATTTCTGTTCTGCCGCTGGCCACAGTGCCAGCGGTACCCACAACTTCAATAAAAGAGCAGTTTCCGATATCTCTGGGTGCCAAGAGAGCGCGCTTGGCGGTGGTCGACGCTCCCATGCCTCGCCACCCTCAGGTGCCTCTCCCTTTGCCAGCAGGGGACGCACTCAAGCGGCCTCCCCACACTCGTACGCCCCTTCAGCGGATGCAGGTAAGTGTTGCATAGCACACTCAGATCCCACTCCGGGCCGCTCCCATGCCGTCTGGGTTGGATCCCTGCATTCTGCCTCGCTGCCCCGCTGTGGGTACGTCTGTGGTGCCGTTGATCCCCCTTGCTCGGTGTCTGGGAGCCTGGCTAGCGCTTCCCAGCCCGTCTCGGTGGCTCCTCCGTGCCATTAGACTCGGCTATGCGATTCAGTTCGCCCGGCGTAGGGAAGGAGAACGCCCCCGTGCTCCGGGCGGAGATCACAGTCCTACTGGCGAAGGATGCGATAGAGCCGGTCCCTCCAGCCGATATGAGGTCCGGGTTCTACAGCCCGTACTTCATTGTACCCAAGAAAGGCGGCGGGTTACGGCCGATCTTGGATCTGCGATTCTTGAACCGGTCCCTTCACAGGCTGCCGTTCAGAATGCTGCCGCAGAAACGCATCTTCAGGTGCATCCGTCCGCAAGATTGGTTTGCAGCGATCGAGCTGAATGATGCGTACTTTCATGTCTTGATTCTCCCTCGACACAGGCCCTTTCTGTGCTTTGCATTTCTGTGCTTACCCTTCTGCCTGTCCCTGTCACCCCGCGTCTTTACGAAGGTCGCGGAGGCGGCCATTGCTCCCATGAGAGAGCGTGGTGTTTGCATTCCCAACTATCTCGACGACTGGCTGATCCTTGCCCAGTCGCGGGAGCGGTTGTGCGAACACAGGGACATGGTGCTCAGTCACCTCAGCCAGTTGGGACTTCGGGTCAACTGCGAGAAGAGCAAACTCTGTCCAACACAGAGGATCTCTTTTCTCTGTATGGAGATAGACTCGGTCGCCATGACAGCGCGCCTCACAGAGGAGTCAGTGTCCAGTCAGTGTTGAACTGCTTGAATTCGTTCAGAAGCAGGACAGCGGCACCACTGAAAAACTTTCAGAGGCTCCTGGGGCATATGGCATCCGCAGCCACAGTAACGCCGTTGGGATTGCTTCATATAAGACCGATTCAATGCTGGCTATACTATCGAGTCCCGAGATGGGCATGGCACAGCGGTTCCCTCCGCGTCCAAGTGACTCCGAGGTGCCACCAAACCTTCAGCCCGTGGTCGGACCCTTTGTTTCTATGGGCGGGAATTCTCCTAGAACAAGTGTCCAGCATTCTGTTGTCTCCACGGATGCCTCATCCACTGGCTGGGGTGCCACGTACAACGGGGTTGCAGTTTCGGGTCTGTGGATGGGGCCTCAACTGCAATGGCATATAAATTGCCTCGAGTTGTTAGCAGTTCGTCTTGCACTCAGCCGCTTCAAAGTTCCGCTCAGAGGCAAGCACGTTCTGGTCCGTACGAACAACACTGTGGCCGTTGTGTACATCAACAAACAGGGTGGTCTATGCTCCCGTCGCATGTCACAACTCGCCCGCCATCTCCTCTTATGGAGTCAGAAGCATCTGAGGTTGCTTCGTGCCATTCACATTCCGGGCCTGCTCAATCGTGCAGCCGACGAGCTCTCACAGCAGCCAGTGCTCCCGGGCCCTAGCTTTTCTCTGTCCCGTCCGTGCTCTCCGGACTTACATGGACAGAACGCAAAGCTTCAGGACCTCAGAGCAGCTCTTCATCTGTTACGGAGGACAGCAGAAGGGAAAGGCTGTCTCCAAGCAGAGGATGGCCCACTGTATAGTGGATGTCATCGTCTTGGCGTATGAGTCCAGAGACGTGCCCTGCCCACTCGGGTTAAGAGCCCACTCCACCAGGGGTGTTGCTTCTTCCTGGACGTTGGCTTGGGGCGCCTCGCTGACAGATATTTGTAGAGCTGCGGGCTGGGCAACACCTAACACGTTCGCTAGATTCTATAGCGTGTAGAGCCGGTATCTTCCTGTGTGCTCACTTCCCATAGTCAGTAACACCGAAATGCCCGTTCTTGTGTCGGCTTGCTGCGCCATTCCCCTCCATATGGACCGAATACGTGCGCTAACTGCTCTAGTTGAGTTCCCCGGTTGAAGTCCAACCCTGTTGAGTCCTCCGTTACCCTCGCCAGTCGGATTTGGCGGAGGGTCCGACGTCAGGACTAGCACTCATATGCATTGGTGGAACGGGTGTTAGGCTGGGTTCCATATGTTGTGACCCCCGCGGCGGTCCCATGTGTGTATTTTTCCAAGGTACGGCTCCCTACGGCGAGCCCGTGTCTTTCCCTTGGCAGAGTCCTCTCTGCCGTCTCAGGAAGGTGTGGTCCCCCGCCTCTAATTGGCGGGGGCCATCCCTGGGACTTCCGTATGTTGTGCTGCCCACGGCCAGCCCATACGTGTATTCTCCACATGGTAACTCCCTCCGGGCATGATGTGGCTTCCGCAGCGGCCTCCATGGGCACGCTTTCCCAGCGTTATCCAATAAAGTCAGCTGAATGGGTCTTGCGGAACAGCAGCTTTTTGACTCTCCCTGCGTGAATTTCTCTGCCCGCTAACAGACGGGGTCTGAGGGGCTCATCGCTGGGCGCTGGAAGTGGTAGTAACTATGGCGTTTTCCAAAGGGATCCCAATTCGTCGGTACGTCCGACATACGTCGAACGTTACCGACTGAAAGGGAACGTCTTGGTTACATATGGTAACCCTCGTTCCCTGAAGGAGGGAATGGAGACGTACGTCCCGTCGCCACAGTTGCTGTACCATCACTGCATGGCCGAGTCACTAAGTTTGGCTCCTCAGTGAAAAACAGCGTGCATTCGCTCTCGCTTCCTGTTTATACCCGTGGCACGGGGCGGAGCGCGAGATGCAAATCTCGCATACCAATTGTTCATTGGCTGGTTCTATATAGCTCAAAGCTGATAAGGGCTCCCAGAAGTAAGCCCAATTCGTCGGTACATCCGACGTACGTCTCCGTTCCCTCCTTCAGGGAAAGAGGGTTACCATACGTAACCGAGACGTTTCTTATCGTTAAACTTTTAGCGCTGAAATGTTTCTGTGCGCATGAATGTTTCCTCCCAGAGCTTTGACTCACGATCTGGAGCGGCTGAATAATTGAATAATAACTTTACTGAATAATCACAGGCCTTAGAGTGGCATCAGCCAATCAGAATCAAGCATTCAACAGCCACATGGTTCAAGGTTTGCTGTTGTTCTGTTTCAGTTCTCTTCGGTCGTGCTTGGGGAACTATTGTACATTACGAACAGTTTGAAAGAATAATGATAATGGCCGTGTTTGTAGGTGTGATTCTGCTCTGTGTCATCTCTATCATCATTTCCTGTAAGTACAAATGTCTGTTTCATTTGTTTGTAGAGAGTAAGGGCTGTAAGTGCAGTAATTCCGATAGAATAATGATGTTAATATCATTTATTTACAATCCCCATTATAAATAATCACATCTAACGAAGAGCTGAAGAAAACATTTTAATTAATGTATTTTTAATTTTCTAGTTTTGGCTGATATGAAGATGCTGTGTCATGGAGAGATTTGGGAATGGATATGGGCTAAATTAACTGATGTAGCTGAATTAATCTTTTTAGTTCTGCCTTCGTTACAATTCGTCCTCCTGATCTTCGCTTTTGGAGCCGCCAGAGGAGGTCAGTGACTCTTTATCAGATCCTATGAGGAGTACAAAGGAAACTAATTCACAAATGAGAACAGCAGTGATTGCGTTTCTGTTTTTTTTAATTGCTTACACACAAAATCCTTACAAAATCCTTACTTGTCACACAATTTCTCAAACCTGACTAGAGGTGTAAAGTACCTGTGTCATTTTACTTGATTACTGTACTTAAGTATTCTTTTTGGAGATTTTTACTTTACTTGAGTACAATAAAAAAATCAATACTTTTACTTTTACTTAATTAAATTTTTTAAGAAAAAAAAAGTACTTTTTATTCCTTACCATTTTATTTACAGTCAACAAGTACTTATTTTTTGGAGATCACTTCATTCTAACATCAAATTTCCATTTTTGGGTGAACTATCCCTTTAAGTTAAATCTGGGGTTTTACAACTTTGAGTAGCATCTTGCATACTGGCATTAGGTAGTAGTCTTATAGTTTGATAATTAAATGCCATTAAATTCAAACAGTTCTAAAGCAGAATAAAACCTTGTATGTGGTTCATTCACTTCATGTTTTTAGAGATTAAAAGCTTAAAGAAGAATCCCTAGTTTTCATTCTTGCTGCTATTTTTACGCTACTTTTACTTTTTTAATACTCAAGTACAATTTTAATGTGGTACTTTTTTACTTTTACTCAAGTGTGATTTTGGCCAGATACTTTTACTTTTAATTGAGTAAAAATGTAATTCAGTACTTGTACTTTCACTTGAGTAACATTTTTGAGTACTTTTTACACCTCTGAACCTGACACTCAAACACCAGAACCACACACCAAATCTGCAAAACCATACACTAATACTCAGCCTCAGACTCAGTTTTCAATTTCATGAAACACTTTTTGCAAAACACAACACACAATTCTCTGTCACACAAAAATCTAAGAGGAAGTATCTTGATTTCCTTTTTCAAACACAAGCAATCAAAATGCCACACTAACTCCTCACATGTGCAAACACTCATTGCTTTACTGAACACCAGCCAATCATGGCTTAAGAATCGGCCAAAGGTCAAGTTATAGGTTTTGAACAATGGATTCAAGCAATGCAGAGAGTCGGAGGGAGACTAACACACACACCAACCAACCAACACACACACAAACACACACACACACACACACCAACACACACCAACACACACCAACCAATCAACCAACACACACGTGCACACACACCAACAAACACCCAAACACACACCCTCCCCAACACACACTAACACACACACCCCAACACACAAACCAACACACACATGCATAAATACACACACACGCACACACCAACACACCAACACACGCACACACAAACACACCAACACGCACACACACCAACACGCACACACACCAACATACACACCAACAAACACACACACACACCAACACACACACACCCCAACACACACACCAACACACCCACACACACACGCACGCACACACCAACACACACACACACCAACATACGCACACACCAACACACACACACACACACACACACACCAACAAACCAACACATACCCTCCCCAAAACACACTAACACACACACACTCACCAACACACCCACACACACCAACACACACACACACACACACACATACACACATACACACACATGCCAACACACACACATACCAACACACACACCAACACACACACACACACCAACACACGCACACACCAACACACGTGCACACACACACACACACACACACAAACACCAAAACACACACACACGCACGCACTAACACACAAACACCAACAAACACACACCAACACACACACCCACTCCAACACACACGCACACCAACACACACACACAAACACCAACACACACGCGCACACACACACACAAACACACACACACACACACACACACACACACACCAACACACACGCGCACACACACACACACACACAAACACACACACACACACACACACACACAAACACACACACACAAACACACACACACACACACACACACACACACACACACACACACACACACACCAACACACACGCGCACACACACACACACACACAAACACACACACACACAAACACACACACACACACACACACACACACACAAACACACACACACACACACACACACACAAACACCAACACACACGCGCACACACACACACAAACACACACACACACACACACACACACACACACCAACACACCCACCAACACACACACACACTCCAACACACACGCACACCAACACACACACACAAACACCAACACACACGCGCACACACACATACAAACACACACACACTCACCAACACACACACCCCAACACACACACACACACACACACACACACACACACCAACACACCCACCAACACACACACACACTCCAACCATTCCTTTGTAATACTCACTGTTTCAAATTTATGTTCTTTCCAAACGTACATGGTGTGTTTCTTTTCTTTTGTACTGTATTCGCAACCACAAGTTCTTACAGAAAAAAAAAATAGTTTAGATTCAATCTTGCTTTTGTGTTTACTGTGAATTGTTCAACATCTGTCTGCCAATTACCTTCAATCTTGTACAGAAATGGAGCTCATGAAAGAAGAGCTTTAGGTTTTGAATAACTGTGTGTATATGATATATCCAAAAGTATAATATTATGGCAAAGGTGTTTGCAGCGCAAGTAAAACGTTTGCTTTTGAGATGTGTTTGTGATATTTTGAATGCAGTGCTTCATTTTGTAAGAGATGTGAAGCATTTTGTGTGCAATTCTTGAATTTGTGTGTAAAGCTTTGAAAATGTGTGTAAGAAAACAAACACAAAGTCTGATGTTTGTTCATAAATTAAATGATGAAACAGTAAATCATTGCATTTTCCTGTTTAAATCCCTTATTAGAAATGTCTCTGCTGTTAAAGGATTTCAGCAAATCTTACACAAACGTTATTCTTCTGTTTTTAGGGTTTTTTATCATTGTCTTTTTCCAATTGTTCATTTTTCTGTCATTTTCCTGTTGGGGTGACATAAACAAAGAGAAAAGCTGTGAGTATGTGATGAATTCATCTGAGTATAGTTTGATAAATGAGTAAATGCAGTATCAGTGTGAGTGGATCCTTAATGCTTTCAATTTTAAAAACCTGTTTCTGTCTAAATCTGAATATTTCAAAGGCCAGTGTTACAGTGTAATCTGAATTTATGGGTCAGTTTTACTGAATCTGGACTTTCCACTTTCTCACAGTTTTAAATATTCATGTAAACTCTATTTTGAACGGATTATTGAATTAAAATATTCAAATATTTTTCAGGTACAAATGTGCTCAATATGACCTCATGGCTGATCCTCATGTTAATCATGACTGCAGTAATAATCTATTTCTACATCACAACACTGAAAAATGAGAAAGGTACAATTACATTTCTAATATTGTCAAGTATTAAAAGTATTCTTCTAGTTACATATCTGGGCAGAAGGTTCATATACTGTATGTTTCACTTGCAAAGTAAACCATTCACTAACATAATAAAATCTAATACTATATAATAAATGCATTCTTCCGTGTGCAGATGCTGCAGGATGGACCTGTACGGCTGTATTTGGACAAGTGCTGTGGATGACTGCAATAAACATTAAGACTGTAGATTTGGGTACAGTATTGATCCTCTACATCTTTGTGAACTGATCTCCAGGTTTAAATAGTGCAGCTCGCATGTGTAGTACAGTACGCCAAGGGATTGAAAATTATCCAAAGTTATTTGACAGATCTTTGGTGTCAATGAATTGTCATTGATGGCTCTCTCAGTCTCTGATCGGGGAAATCCACAGGCAGATGCAAACACAGACACTGCAGATGCTGAACACAGCAACACTTTCTTTTATTCTATGGCTGGTTTTGATATTGGCCATAATACCAGGACAACAGTATTTTATTCATCCTTGCCATTTTAATTTTGTTCTGATGCTAGTCTTTCACGTTTATTGAAAGCCATCACATTATAGTATATATTATATTAATTTATATATTTACATCAATTTATTTATATATATATGTATATATTTGTATATATATATATATATATACACTCACCTAAAGGATTATTAGGAACGTCTCGGTTATGTATGTAACCCTCGTTCTCTGAGGAGGGAACGGAGACGTACGTTAGTGACTAACGAATGGGGGTTTCGCTTAGAAGCCATTTACCTTCGAGAATTCAACAGCGCCCAATGGCAGTGCATGCGTAACTCCGCCCCACCTCGTGGGTATATAAGGAAGTACGCTGGCAACATCGCATTATGTTACTGCTGCAGGAGCCAAGACCGAACTCCGCGTTCCAGGCAGCACAGCTGATGTGGCAGAGGAACGTACGCCTCCGTGCCCTCCTCAGGGAACGAGGGTTACATACGTAACCGAGACGTTCCCTTTCGTTCAGTCACTACGGCGTACGTTAGTGACTAACGAATGGGGGTTCCAATACAACAACGCCACTCAGCTGTCATCCAGTGCCCTGCGTAAGTGTGAGTACTCTGTTGTAAGACTAGTACGGACGAAGGACTCCCACTTAGCACAGGAATACCAAGGTACACTGGGAAGCATATTTCAGTGTGGATATGCCAAGATGCCTACCCGTGGGGAGGACTTAGAGAATACACATATGACCCGCTAAGGGCTGCATATGGAGGAACTCTAGGGTACCAGCCGAAGGTGGATTTTTAACCCTAGGGGTGGCAGGGACTTGCCAAGGGAAAGACACCTGCTCGCTAGGAGGCTTACGGTGGAAATACTCATGTGGGGGTCGCCGGAGGGGAACCATGCACACGGGGCACCTGGCCGGACATGAGGGTCTGGGCTCGAAAGAGCAGACTGAAATGATGTCGGCGTCAGCAGTGCTGGAGGAGCTCAGGGCTCTCGGGGAGCTCACCTGAGGGAAAATATAGCACGTATCCAGTCCGTGGAGTGGAATGGCGAGCAAGCGAAGACACCTGAGCCTGGTCCATTACCGGCCAACCGTAGGGGCGAGTACATAGTCGGACACTGGCTCCACTCGGAGATTGTAGAATCTGCCGAATGTGTTAGATGTCGCCCAGCCTGCAGCTCTGCATATGTCTGTTAGCGAGGCGACATGCGCTAGAGCCCAAAAGGAGGCCACACTCCGAGTGGAGTGTGCCCTGACCCCAAGGGGACATGGACGACCTTGCTGCTGGTAAGCCAAAACAATGGTGTCCACTATCCAGTGAGACAGCCTTTGCTTTGAGAGAGCTCTTCCCTTCCGCTCACCACCATAACAGACAAAGAGCTGGTCTGAGGTCCTGAAATACTGCGTGCTGTCTACATAGGCGCGGAGAGCGCGTACTGGACAGAGCAATGCCAAGGCTGGGTCTGCCTCCTCCAAAGGCAGCACTTGCAGGTTCACCACCTGGTCTCGGAACGGACTGGTGGGAACCTTGGGCACATATCCGGGCCGGGGTCTCAGGATCACGTGAGAGTTAGCCGGTCCGAACTCCAGGCATAAAATCTAATGGCGGGCGAGCGAGTTGAGACATACGGCGGGAGCGTAGACCACCCTGGTGGTTGATGTACGGTACTACGGCCGTGTTGTCTGTCCTGACTAGTACATGTTGACCCCTCAGCAATGCTCGGAAGCGGTGCAGGACGAACCGTACTGCCAGTATCTCGAGGCAATTGACATTCAGAAGGTGCTGGGGTCCTGTCCAGGAGCCCGCGGCTGCTTGTCCATTGCACATGGCACCCCAGCCCGTGGATGATGCATCTGTTGATACAACAACATGCCTGGAAACTCGTTCTAAGGACACTCCGGTCCGTAGAAAACTGAGGAAGGACACCTACATGGAAGTAGGCGTCCTTCAGGTCGATCGCTGCAAACCAATCGTCCGGACGAACGCATTCGAAAAGGCATTTCGCTGTCAACATCTTAAACGGAAACCTGTGAAGGTAACGGTTCAAGATGCGCAGGTCCAAGATTGGTCGTAACCCACCGGTCTTTTTGGGTACAATGAAGTACAGGCTGTAGAACCCATAGTTCATCTCGGCTGGAGGGACAGGTTCGATCGCACCCTTCGCCAGTAGGGTGGCAATCTCCGCTCGCATGACGGGGACATTGGCCCCGATCATGGTGAAGCGGACTCCCCGGAAGCAGGGAGGAACCTGCGCGAACTGAATCGCGTAGCTGCGCCTGACGGTCCTTGCGACCCAGCGGGATAGCCCTGGAAGCTGAAGCCAGACTCCCAGGAACTGCACCAGCGGGGTCATTCGGACCACAGACGTACCCGGTGTGGGGCAGCGAGGCAGCGTTACCGGCCCGGACATGGGAGGCTGTGGGAAATCCCCGTGCGGGGGCACGGTTAACTGCTGCGTCCTGACAGAGGAGACCAGGGAAGGACGCACGTTCCACTGGGGTCTGCTCTGCCAGGAGGCTGGTGACAGAGAGCATTGCGAGTGGCGGGACCCGGGGGTGGCGCGCACCGTCATCACCGATCTCTGATGGCTCAGGGATGGGAGTGTTAATTCTTTCTTTGACCAAATTAGGGTGCTGCTGACCCGGAGGCCAGCAGCTGAACAAAGGATTCTCCCCCGGCCCTCCACCGGAGGAAGGAGTGGTCCGGCCACCATCTCCTGGAAAGAATTTCCCATCCCTGAGCCGTCCGTCTCAGGAGCGCCGCTTGGCCTGGCGTTTAGCGGGGCGCGAGGCAGGCTGAGCGGACTGGGACGCCTTCCTACGGCAACCTCCACGACCAGGCCTGGGTGAAGGTTGCTGCTTGGGTCGGGCGGGGGGGGCGGGTGCCTTAGGAGGGCGTCCTCGGCGTGGAGCAGACTGAGGCAACTGTGCCGGCGGCTGGGTGGAGGCAGCAGCTGGCCGCCGGGGCAGTATGTGTTTAATAGCCTCAGTCTGCTTCTGGGCAATTGAAAACTGTTGGGCAAAGTCTTCAACCGCCCCGCCGAAGAGGCCGGCCTGGGATATGGGGGCATCGAGGAATCGGGTTCGCTCGGTGTCCCGCATATCAGCCAGGTTCAGCCACAGGTGTCTCTCCTGGACCACGTTTGTGGACATCACTTGACCCAGGGAGCGTGCGGTCACCTTCGTCACTTGGAGAGCGAGGTCGGTGGCGGCACGCAGCTCGTTGAGGAGCCCCGGATCAACTCCACCCTCATGCATGTCCTTGAGGATCCTGGCCTGGTAGACCTGAAGGATCGCCATGGCATGCAAAGAGGCGGCAGCCTGCCCCGCGGCTCTGTGCGATTTCGCCACCAAGGTTGATGTGAATCGACAGGCTTTGGAGGGGTGCTTAGGATCACCACACCAAGTTGAAGCGCTCTGTGGACACAGTTGCATCGCAACAGACCGTTCAACTGGGGGGACCCCAGTGTACCCGTTGGCCGCGGCCCCATCAAGGGTAGAGAAGGCGGAGGAAGTCGCCGAACGGTCACGGGAAGACAACATGGACTTCCAGGACAGAGCGAGTTCCTCATGCATCCAGGAAAGAAAGGTATTGGGGGCGGGGACTGACAGTTGTCAGCGCGCGCTCCCAAAAACCAATCATCGAGCCAGGAGCGCTCGGGACAGGGTGGAGGGTTCCACTCTATCCCGAGGCTCGCGGCTGCCCGAGACAGCATGGCTGTCAGCTCTGGGTCCAACTCGGGCAATGCTGGAACGCCCGAGGGCGGCAGCACAGCCGAGTCATCATCCTCAGAGGACTCGAGCCCACCTTGTGATGCGGTGACCAACATCGCATCCTCCTCTGTCAAGTCAAGTCAACTTTATTTATATAGCGCTTTTAACAATGTAGATTGTTTCAAAGCAGCTTTACAGTGTTAAACAGGAAAATAATGCAGCATAATTTTATTCAGATGTATAGCCATTCTGGAAAAATTTCAAGTATCATACAGTGACAGTGTGGGCTTTAGATCAATAATTTGATCAGTAATTTAGTTTAAATGGTTAATTTAGTTTATTATTTAGATGTATTTCGATGTTTAGTTGAAAAATGTAGTGTCCCCAACTGAATTTACAGGTGAATATGTACAGTGAATAAATATACAGATGGCGATTACTATAAACAGAATTTACAGGTGAATATGTACTATGAATATAATATACAGATGGCTATTACTATAAACAGAATTTTACAGATAGAGGTATACAATAATATGTTAGGCTAATATGAGGAATATAGCAGTGGATTAGGGTAGTGCAATAAATTATGGACAGAGCTATCCGAAAAAAAAGTGTAAAAGTGCAGTGGAAAGTGGTTGCATATTACAGTTAGAAGTACGGTGCAAAATGCAAATGTAAAATGTAATAATCCTTTAGGTGAATGTGTATATATATATATATATATATATATATATATATATATATATATATATATATATATATATATATATATATATATATATATATATATATACAGTGAGGAAAATAAGTATTTGAACACCCTGCTATTTTGCAAGTTCTCCCACTTGGAAATCATGGAGGGGTCTGAAATTGTCATCGTAGGTGCATGTCCACTGTGAGAGACATAATCTAAAAAAAAGAATCCAGAAATCACAATGTATGATTTTTTAACTATGTATTTGTACGATACAGCTGCAAATAAGTATTTGAACACCTGTCTATCAGCTAGAATTCTGACCCTCAAAGATCTGCCTCTAAAATGTCCACCTCCACTCCATTTATTATCCTAAATTAGATGCACCTGTTTGAGGTCGTTAGCTACATAGAGACACCTGTCCACCCCATACAATCAGTAAGAATCCAACTACTAACATGGTCAAGACCAAAGAGCTGTCCAAAGACACTAGAGACAAAATTGTACACCTCCACAAGGCTGGAAGGGGCTACGGGGAAATTGCCAAGCAGCTTGGTGAAAAAAGGTCCAAAACCTGACTGATCTAGAGAAGATCTGTGTGGAGGAGTGGGCCAAAATCCCTCCTGCAGTGTGTGCAGACCTGGTGAAAAACTACAGGAAACGTTTGACCTCTGTAATTGCAAACAAAGGCTACTGTACCAAATATTAACATTGATTTTCTCAGGTGTTCAAATACTTATTTGCAGCTATATCATACAAATAAATGGTTAAAGAATCATACATTGTGATTTCTGCATGTTTTTTTTTTTTAGATTATGTCTCTCACAGTGGACATGCATCTACGATAACAATTTCAGACCACTCCATGATTTCTAGGTGGGTGACCTTGCAAAATAGCAGGGTGTTCAAATACTTATTTTCCTCACTGTATATATTATAAACATTGTGCAGGCACTGGTAATGACAAACTGAAACTGATTTGATATCACTGACTTGTCAAGTGTTTTATCTTTCTTGACTTACCTACTTACCGAGGTAACATTTATTGTTAATTATTGAATTATTGAGTTTAGATGTAGCACAGCTGCCTGAGTTTATGATACACGCTTACAGAAAGAAATTACATTTCATAATTTTCACAAAATCGCTGTGTGTGTGCACACTTATTTTTATGTGAAAATGTAACTATAAAACTGCCTAAATTTTGTTCACACAAAAACACACAGACACACAAAAACACACACACAAATATGAATGAAATAGTTCCTCCAAAGTCCCATGGCAATATCTGAAAAGAGGAATGGCATTAAAATTGTGAATAAATACCGATTAGATTAAGATGGATTTTGATTCTGATGGTTAATAAATCATTTTGTCCATTAGTCACTGATGTATTCATTACACTTTTTTCATTTTGACACTTGTTTTAGTGGGGAATTAAACAGTTTTATGACCTAAAGCAAATTAACAATCTGTTTTAATATTAGATTAAAGAAATGAATCTGTTTTACAGATCTGACCTTTAAGAAGATGTTGTATGTGTTTGGATCAGTTGGTGTTGTTTTAGTGAACTCTGTTGCACTGATGACTGAACTGATACTGAAAACAGGTGAGTCAACACAGCACTAATGTTTCATGCTGTTAGTATTAAAAATATATAATGAAGATGAATTTAAACATGACTGATTATAGTCTAATATTTTAATATCATCAGTTAATGGTGAGCGTGCAGTTGGAGATCTGAGAGTTGTCGTCTTCTCCTCTGAAAGCCTCTTTGGTTTTTCTCTGACGATTTTGTCTCTATTTGGACCCTGTAAGTACAACTGTAATTATTATATTTTATTACAAATCACCAAAATGTGTTTAATACTTTTATTAATTTAGGCTGGTCATTGTGTGTTTCGTTCATAATAAAGAATTTAAACTTAATTAATTCAGCCCTTTGTTTGTTAAATTCAGGAATCAGCCATTTTTTTCATTGATGACTTTTATTAAAATATCTTCTCCCACTGCTTTTAACACACAGGGATTTCTGACATCAAGTGTTTTCAGGTTAGTATTATTGATTAGAGATTCACAATCAACCTGACATTTACTTCATATATTTAACGTGATCAAACACGCATTGACACACATCTTAAACAGAAAGCGGTGAGGACTGATGACGTTCCAGTCACTGGATTGAACCAGAACCAACAGTCTCATGTCAATATCTTTTAAATGGTTTATTGAGTACAGATTTAATAATTGACCTAAAATAAAAGGCTCTTTTCTTCATGTTAAACAACCGTCCTAAACAAATAGATTAAAACATGTCTTCTCCTGAACCCAGAATGCAGCAGCGTTTGATGAAGCTTCAGCCGATGGATCGAACCAGAACACAGCAGAATCACATGAGATTAATATTTTACTGAATCAAGATCAGGAGGCTGGAAGGAGTGATGTGATGGAGGAAAATCAGCCGGATTCTGTGGAATCACAAACATAATCAACAATCAGGAAAAAAAAAAAAAAAACTTGTTTATCCAACATTATCAGTATTCGCCCAAATTATTATGGCATAACTTTTATATTCATATAATGGTTATTTGCTTTTAAAACTGATTAGCTGTAAATCAACAATCCAAATAAAAAACAAAACCTGTGCAATAAGAAACAAGCAGCTGCAGTGACCTGACGGATCAGAGACACTGAGACTGAATAGTTAAAGCATTAGGACATATATAATGTAATTTATATTTAGTTTATAATTCAGGAGATTCAGAAAACAAGAACTGGAGAGTCCATTTGGCAGTGTTTAATGCTTTAAACTCATACTGATCATCTCATATTATCAGTCCATTCAGAGACAAACAGCAGGGAAGACACTGAAACTCAAGTCTTTATTTACTGAATATATTGTCTTTTCACACTTATATTTGCTATTTCACACAGAGTATTTTTTGTCTCTTGTATTATTACGGCATAGCATTGTGCTTTATTTCTATAAATAAATGAATAAAACAAATGTAAATAACTGATTTTTTACTTATTTTACTTCCGTCCACTAGATGTCAGCGTCTCAGCTGGATTCATGAACAACTTCACTTTCTCACCTGTTATTTATTGTTGACAGCAAATCAAAAAGCTCAATCCAGCTGGAACAGCATAACTGCAGAAATAAACAAGAAACAATATCAGAACACAAACCTGTTATAGAGCAGCAGAAATGTTTCTTATTTAATGTGAAAGTGAAGCCTTACCATCCACAAAGCAGCATCTGGATCATTTATCTGAAGATAAACAAATATGTGGTTTGTGGACCAACACCAGCAGCTGACATGGCACCCCAGACCATCACTGACTGTGGGTACTTGACACTGGACATTTTGGCATTTCCTTCTCCCCAGTCTTCCTCCAGACTCTGACACCTTGATTTCCGAATGACATGCAAAATTTGCTTTCATCCGAAAAAAGTACTTTGGACCACTGAGCAACAGTCCACTGCTGCTTCTCTGTAGCTCAGGTCAGGCGCTTCTGCCGCTGTTTCTGGCCCAAAAGTGCCTTGACCTGGGGAATGCGGCACCTGTAGCCCATTTCCTTCACACACCTGTGCACGGTGGCTCTGGATGTTTCTACTCCAGACTCAGTCCACTGCTTCCGCAGGTCCCCCAAGGTCTGGAATCGGTCCTTCTCCACAATCTTCCTCAGGGTCCGGTCACCTCTTCTCGTTGTGCAGCGTTTTTTGCCACACTTTTTCCTTCCCACAGACTTCCCACTGAGGTGCCTTTATACAGCACTCTGGGAACAGCCTATTCATTCAGAAATGTCTTTCTGTGTCTTACCCTCTTGCTTGAGGGTGTCAATGATGGCCTTCTGGACAGCAGTCAGGTCGGCAGTCTTACCCATGATTACGGTTTTGAGTAATGAACCAGGCTGGGAGTTTTTAAAAGGATCAGGAATCTTTTGCAGGTGTAATTTTGATGCAGATGATTAGGTTAATAGCTCGTTTAGAGAACCTTTTCATGATATGCTAATTTTTTGAGATAGGAATTTTGGGTTTTCATGAGCTGTATGCCAAAATCATCAGTATTAAAACAATAAAAGACCTGAAATATTTCAGTTGGTGTGCAATGAATCTAAAATATATGAAAGTTTAATTTTTATCATTACATTATGGAAAATAATGAACTTTATCACAATATGCAAATTTTTTGAGAAGGACCTGTATATATATATATATATACATCTATGGACATACATGAACCATATATATGTGTGTGTGTGTGTGTGTGTGTGTATATATATATATATAAAACCAGTATATAATCTTCAATTAATTAATAATAGAAGTTACTAATAAAATAATAAAAATATAAAAAATATAAAGGTAAAAAATAATGAGTTTCTTAAAATTAACGAGCATTGTCACATTATGTATCGCTTAACCAATCTGTAGCTTGATAACATGCGTATGCATTATATACTTTTATATAAATATATGAATAAATAAAACATATGAATCGAATTTATGAATATGATTTAAAATATATCATAATATTTTAAAATGTTACTGTTAAACTGTATGTAATATGTTATCTGAGTTCATTTGTTGATTAATTATATCAAATTATATAAATGTTTTAGCAAAATCACCTGTGCTACCTGTAATATATATATATATATATATATATATATATATATAATGTATATACCGGTGTGTATATATGTATGTGTATGTGTGTGTGTGTGTGTGTGTGTGTGTTCTCAAACTTTACTGCATTTGTTTGATTTATATATGTTAAGAGATCAGTAATGAATGATCACAAATAAACTTTGATTCATATGTTTATTTGCCAGTGTAAATGCACTTCTGTATTTTCATAAATATTCACTTATGATTATATACATGAACCTCTGACCCGCTAAGCAGTTTATATGTGTTGAGTTATTAATGATATTGATTATATCTGTGTGACGTGCAGGTATCTGTTTAACTGTGGTGAAGGAACGCAGAGACTGATGCAGGAACACAAGTAAGAGATTGACTATCACTGCAGATTTATTGTGACGTGACGCAATGACTCTTCTGTGTTCATATGGCATGTTTATGTGTGTTTTGATTGTGTATCCAGGATGAAAATTGCACGCTTGGACAACATCTTCCTCACCAGGATGAGCTGGGAGACGATCGGCGGTTAATCAGGTGCTTTAGGATTTCATTCTTTCGCATTTTAAGCTTTTCCAGTTTTTAATTTTCTTAAGATCCACACAGTTTGCTTGTAAGTTTCCTACTAGGCTTGCTGCGATAGTCGGTGTTACTGGTGTTCAGGCGAAACATTGGTTACATTACTTGCCCACCGTTGTTTTGATTTTATAGTAATAAAATAATTTAGTTCAGATAGAGAACAGACACAACCATTAAAAAAGTCGCAGCACAAACGCAGCAGGAGTCAGATCTCATTCATCACATGAGATGATCGCGGAAGATTTGCTTTCAAAGCGAAAAGCGCCTATTTAAGTGAGTTTGTCATTGTACCGTTTTGTTGTTGTTTTTCTTTAGGAATAACAGGCTAATGAACCCACAATTCAAGCATCCCGCCCCAGAATTGGCGCTAATTCTAAACCAAAAGTAAAATGAGCACGGCCGCAGAGTGTGCACACATTTACAGTCACACGTCGATTAACCAGTGGGAAAATTTCCTCACCTTCGCATCTCTATTTCTAAAATTAGATTTTAGAAATGCCACTTTCAGAATGCCCCCCCCCCCCATTCCCATGGAGCACCTGTGCTTGTAAGTTGAGAAATTTAGGAGCACATTTAGAAACTTTAGGGGCACAACTAACTACTTCTGCATTTATATAGACGTGGTCATACTCAAATCTAGTCAGAATATGAGTCTGATACTGCTCCGTTGGGCTGTGAATATGGGGCGTGTTTCAAACGAACCAGGAAAGAACTCAATTGGATAGACCTACAACCAATTAGAGCAACGGAGCGACGCATAACGTTAGTTGTTAGATGTCAACAGAGCTCAACTGGACAGTGTTGCCAAGTCCGCAGGTTGAAGCGACCCCAATTATGTGATATTCAGACCCAGGAATGCGAAATTTAACAGGCAGCCCAACCAAAATAACACATATTTTGCCCAAATGCCCAAATTTATTTTTCAAGTAAAGAGTTTTTTTTAAGGTTTTAGTTTTTGTTAACTATAATAACACTGTTACTAGTAAAATCCATATATTTAATAATGTGCGTCAAAAAAATGTGACAAGGCAAAATAAGGACCCACTTTATATTAGGTGGCCTTAACTACTATGTACTAACATTTGAATTAATAATTTGATACATTGCACTTATTGCGTACATAAATGTTTTTACAATGCACTTACATTTTTAAAAATACCTGCATGTAATTACGTCTGTAACTAATTTCTTTAGTTACATTTGTAATTACGCAGTTGACACTTCCCTTACACCTAACCCTACCCTTAAACTTACCCATACCACCACACCTGTCCCTAACCCTACTCTTAAACTTACCCATACCACCACACCTGTCCCTAACCCTACCCTTAAACTTACCCATACCACCACACCTGTCCCTAACCCTACCCATAAACTTACCCATATCACCACACCTGTCCCTAACCCTACCCTTAAACTTACCCATACCACCACACCTGTCCCTAACCCTACCCTTAAACTTACCCATACCACCACACCTGTCCCTAACCCTACCCTTAAACTTACCCATACCACCACACCTGTCCCTAACCCTACCCTTAAACTTACCCACACCACCACACCTGTCCCTAACCCTACCCTTAAACTTACCCATACCACCCCTGTCCCTAACCCTACCCTTAAACTTACCCCCACCACACCTGTCCCTAACCCTACCCTTAAACTTACCCACACCACACCTGTCCCTAACCCTACCCTTAAACTTACCCACACCACCACACCTGTCCCTAACCCTACCCTTAAACTTACCCATACCACCCCTGTCCCTAACCCTACCCTTAAACTTACCCACACCACACCTGTCCCTAACCCTACCCTTAAACTTACCCATACCACCACACCTGTCCCTAACCCTACCCTTAAACTTACCCACACCACCACACCTGTCCCTAACTTTACCCTTAAACTTACCCACACCACCACACCTGTCCCTAACCCTACCCTTAAACTTACCCACACCACCACACCTGTCCCTAACTTTACCCTTAAGCTTACCCATACCAACACACCTGTCCCTAGCCCTACCCTTAAACTTACCCACACCACCACACCTGTCCCTAACTTTACCCTTAAACTTACCCATCCCACCACCTGTCCCTAACTTTACCCTTAAACTTACACACACCACCACACCTGTCCCTAACTTTACCCTTAAGCTTACCCATACCACCAAACCTGTCCCTAACCCTACCCTTAAACTTACCCATACCACCACACCTGTCCCTAACCCTACCCTTAAACTTACCCATACCACCACACCTGTCCCTAACCTTAACCTTAAACTTACCCACACCACCACACCTGTCCCTAACGCTACCCTTAAACTTACCCATACCACCACACCTGTCCCTAACCCTACCCTTAAACTTACCCATACCACCACACCTGTCCCTAACCCTACCCTTAAACTTACCCATACCACCACACATGTCCCTAACCCTACCCTTAAACTTACCCATACCACCACACCTGTCCCTAACCCTACCCTTAAACTTACCCATACCACCACACCTGTCCCTAACCCTACCCATATCCCACCTCAATATCAGCAAAGGTGTTTTGCAATACAATTTGATAGGGGTGGCATGGTTCACAAAACCCACGGTTTGGTTCGTATCACGGTTTTAGGGTCACGGTTTTGGGTTCTGTACGGTTGTTGTTGTTGTTGTTTTTTTAATCGTTAACACTCCAGAAATGTACTTCAGCATGTGGTATATATGGCTTAATCATCCACAATTTAGGATACAGTATTAAAACATTGTTATATCATGTAGAAGTTGTTTCCTAACTGGCTGTCTACCGAGTCCGACACATTGGCGTAACATTTTTCATGTTAATCATGTCAATTTTGATCAGAACAATGCACTGTGGCTTTGATTCAGCTGATCTGATTAACACATTTCACCATGAAGTGTCCCGTGTGTTTCACAATCACCATATGACATCCAGCGCTGTGAAAAAATAACATAAAATACACGAAAACACAACACTGCAAGAAGTTTTTGCCCAAACTTCAAAGGCATGTTTAAACTATTAAAACTAGAAGCATCTTAACTTTTAAATGTTACATTTATCACGTGAACTACTTATATACAACATATGCATGTGTGTATGAGACAGAGGGGAACACGGTTGTATTTGCAGCAGATATATGCTGCCCATCATAAATCAAAGCATGAGACAGACAGGGGTCGGAGGAGAACACCGGAAAATGTGACAGAATGGACAATATTTGTTTGTATTTGCAATACACGAGCCGCGGTTCAGCTGCACGAGACAAACACTGCCAGTGTGTGAATGCACAACGGGCACGCGCGGCTCCCGCTCTCCATTGGAGACCTATGTGACTTTTATTTCATAAATGAGTCCGAGATACACAGGGGCTCTTATTTTGAAATGTCTATGCTTAATTAAAAGGGATAGTTTACCCAAAAATTTTAATTAGCCCATAATTTACTCACTCTCAAGTCATTCTAGGTGTAAATGACAATCTTCTTTCAGACATCATGGGCTAAATTTCATTTTTGGGTGAACTATCCCTTTAATGCAGGGAGATAAAAAATGTGTTCTTACAACCGTATACAACATATAACAATATAAACACCATAAAGTAAACATTGTCATACCTGACAAACCTGTATCGCGGCCATCCCCGTGATGTAAAAGATCTTATGATCTTACATTTAAGAAAACTTGCACGCATGCTCCAAAACACATTGTACAGTTCGCAAACATCTATTTTTAGTCACTCATGGGTGAAATGTTTGTTGAAGCAGGATTTTGCATTAATGTGTAAAGAGCTCTCTGTCTGACAGGTTCATGACTCTTAACTCTGTGTTTTGTGTGTGCAGGGATGATCCTGACACTCAAAGACACGGGAGTCCCTCAGTGCGTCCTGTCAGGACCGCCACAGCTGGTATGTCACACATCTGACAAGCCAAACTATCTGTTAACAGCACTCTCTATAATGCATGTGCGTTTTATGCAGATCTTTGTGTCCGTTTGGATATGAATTGGCTTTACTGAATTGTGTTGTTCGGTTGTTTCAGGAGAAATACTTACAGGCCATACGAGTGTTTTCAGGACCGCTGGAAGACATTAAACTTGGTGAAGTCCACTGTTATCATTCTGCTCATATTGATTATATATGCAGTGTTGTTATAGTTATATATAAGAGCATTCACTTTAGCCCCTTAACTGTCACCCCCCCTTTTTGAAAACAGTCATGAAAATGCACTATCCAAACTTAAAGGGCTGTAATTCAAGAATACTTTGGAATATAGACCTAAGGCTGGTCTTGATTTAAAGATGACTGATTATTGCTGAAGTGAAAGCATTTCAATGTATGAAAAAGTTATGGAAGTTTAAATTGACTGTAAATGAAAAATACTGTAATAAATATTTTTATTTTATAAAAAATATATAATTTACAAAAAAATTATACTCTAAAATTACTATAAAAGCAAACCCACATGTCTAACCAAGTTGTGTTCCAAATTTGAAGTTGATATCACAAAAATTTAAGTCCCCATGAGATTTTGTTTAGGCGCTGTACCAAAAATAGCCACCGGGTGTCATTCAAATTCCTTTTTTTTTTTTTTGATGCAGTTTCCTGTCAATTTCTGTCCAAATATCACTTCCATCACAAGACAGTCACCAAATATGGAACCTTGAGACTCAGACCTTTCCGACGATATGCGTTTTGTCGAGATTAGAAAAGAGTTTGATTATAAAGTAGTTAAAATAATTGTTGTAATATGAAACATGACGCCGCCCACTAGGGGGAGGAGCCCGCTAGAAGAATTTAGAGTTCTGTTTCCATGGTAACGCAACGTCTGATTTCAAAACGGTTTTCACAGGATGAATTTTGAGTTTGTAAGCTTTCAAATGATCCCTAATTTATGATAATTACTAAAACATATGATACGAAAAAAGGCGATCAAAAAAAGAGCACCAGGCGTCCCACAGTTAAGGGGTTAAATAAAGCTGACATAGAATAAAAATGTCAGATGAAAAAGCTCAACCTAAAACCTAAAAGTTGATGTACTAAAAGGAGATGAAAATGACTAAAGCACATAACAGAATTACTAAAACTAAAATTAAATTGTTAATAACGTACACTGCCTTGCAGAAGTTTTTGATCTGTAAGGTTTTTAATGAAGTCTCTCATGCTCACCAAGGCTACATTTATTTCATTAAAAATACAAAAAAGTAATATTGTGAAATATTATTAAAATGTAAAATAATTGTTTACTATGTGAACACATGAATGTAATTTACATCACTTAAATAAATAACATTTTTAAATATATTACAATAGAAAACATGATTACACTTTATTTTAAGGTGTCATTGTTACAGTGTAATTATATATTTATGGACTAAGCAATATTTAGTAACTAGGTGTACTTACTATAGGGTTATGGTTTGGTTGAGGGTTATTTGCATGTAATTATGCATAATTTACTGTTATTACTATAGTAAGTACATGTAACAAGGACACTGTAAAATAAAGTGTTACCGAAAACAGTTATTTGACATATAGAGCAGTGTAAATATAATACATAATAGTATATAAATGATACTAATATACCATCAATGCTCTGCTCACTGTGCCTTCACACAGCTGAACTGATGCTGTTGGTATACTGAAGCTCAATATAAAGACAACACCATGACCGTCAGCCAGGTTCCTCTCTTCTGTGAGTGACGCCTCATCTTTACACTGTTCTCAACGTTTAAAACCCTTCATGTGTAAAGGATCCGTCTGTACTGTCTGTCTGTGTGTGTGTGTGTGTGTGTGTGTGTGTGTGTGTGTGTGTGTGTGTGTGTGTGTGTGTGTGTGTGTGTGTGTGATGGGTAGGTTTAGGGGCAGGGGCAGTGTGTGTGTGTGTGTGATGGGTAGGTTTAGGGGCAGTGTGTGTGTGTGTGTGTGTGTGTGTGTGTGTTTAGGACTGAAATGTATCACGCATATCGCCGTTTTCTTTACCTGTAGAGGAACAGCAGCCATTGGGCCCATAATCGATGCTCTGAAAGCTGGAAAAACTGTCACACATGATGGAAAAGAGGTGATTCTTCTTTGACAGACGCTTTCAGCCTGTTCTGCACAGATGTTTCAAAACGTTTATAGTGTGACTAGAGATGTCGCACTGTAGGATCTCGATGTTTTCCATCTGACTGTGCAGCATGTGTTTCAGATCCGGCCTGAGGAGCTGTGCACGCCGGCTGATCCTGGACCTGTCTTCATAGTGGTCGACTGTCCGTCAGAGGACTTCATCCAGCCGCTCTACACCAATCACATTTTACAAAGGTGAAGAAATGTCTCCTATAGAGACACGAGGTCCACTTTCTCCGTATACATCTAATAATGTCACGTTTGTGTGTGTGTGTGTGTGCAGGTATCAGAGCGGCGGATCTGAGTACTCGGCTGCTCTCGTGGTGCACATGACTCCTGAGTCGGTGCTGAACACGGATCAGTACAAGAGCTGGATGGAGAGGTAGAGCTGGACTGCATTAATCTCAGGGATCTGATCGTGTGTGTATGTGTGTGTGACGCGTCTGTGTTTCAGGTTTCCCAGCAGCACGGAGCATCTGGTGATGAACGAGCAGACGTTCACGCCTCACAACGCCCGCAGTCACAAACTCCAGACGCAGCTCAACCTCATCCATCCCGAGATCTTTCCTCAGCTCAAACTCTACAAGAGCAAAGTATGCCAACACTCACTCATGCCACATTTACCATCGTCTTAGTTAACATTCATTCTGACATCAGACAATAATCGGTTTCAGGTGTATTTTCTGATGTAAATTTATTCAGATTAGAATTTATCATTTTAATGTTTTTTTTTTCTTCTTATATTTTATGCTAATTTCTTATTTAATATTGCATTAGCCCTATTCGGACTGTAATTATTTATCACATGGAAGTCCATAAAAATAAATGTGCAGCCACCTCACTGATAAAGCCTCTGCATTCGGATTGTGATTTATTCACAGTGGAGGAGCGAGTTTTGTGATCCTGGGAACGCGCTGCTCACGTGGTCAATAACATGGTTGACTGCTGTAAATAAAATGTCATATGCATAAAAAGAATAAATGCATGTTTAATTTAATAATAGGAAAATAATATCCTAATTATTTAAATCTGTTTAAAAATAGGAAGATATATAGACCCACATTATAGTTAAAATGGTTTTCTGTCGTATTTTATCTCAAAATAAAATACGTAATTTTTAGGGCTGGGCAAATTAACGCGTTAACGCGGGCGATTAATGTTTTCAGCTTAACTCATTAAAAATATTTAACGCAAATAACGCAGCGTCCGTTTTTATATCCATTTTTGCCTAGCATTACATGATCATCACGCTCCTATTCATGCACAGCAAAATCCCCAGTGTTAAATCAACACCTACAGTGTACAATTTAACACCAACCAAGTGTCTATATGTGTCCACACTACACGGTGTTACATTTACACTATTGAAAGTGTTAATTTTTTAACACTGATTGCCTGTTAATTCAACACTGTATATTGTTAAAATTTTGCACTAGTCAACACTTAACAATGTTGTTTTTACACCACACTGGTGTTGGTGTGAAATTACAGTGTTACGAGTAATGCTTTTTTATTTTACACCAACACCAGTGTAGTGTGAATACAACATCATTAAGTGTTAAAATACTGTTCAGAAAGAACACTATTGGGTGTTAATACCAATACCCCGGGAACAGAAACAAGACATGGCAGAAAATGTTGCAAAAACACTTTTATTAAAAGGTACACCACATTCCATAAAAATGCATAACAATAAACATTTACTATTCACATTTAAAAATGTGAGACTTGTCCCCACAAACTTTTGCAATTAATTGCAGTCTGAAACAAAACTACAATATGGCACAATGTAATCATTCTCATCATTTCCATATGAAAACTGCCGGTCATACGGCCTGTAATATAGGTCAGATACAGAAATTACTGTAAAAATATCATCAAGCTCCTCAATACAAAATGCATGCAAATGCTCATTAAAATACGTTGTAGTAACCCTACTAGTCAAAATGAATGCTTGCTCATCCTTTAAAACAATATTAACTATCTTAGTAAAAACTGGCATTTCATTTTCAACAGTAGAACAAACATACATTCCAACTTGGTATTCAGTGCCAAAGTGTTTTACCCAAGATGTTGTTGAAATAGTTGACTCACTGAAAGTTTTATTTAAAACCTCACTGCCTTCCAGACTGCAAGTAGAGACAACATTAACAGGACCAAACTGAAATCTTTTAAAATAAAACATTTTCCCAATGAAAGGCCAACTGAGTCTGATGTTTCTTTACCAGTGTTTTGGTTAGATTTTTGAAATTCTTAACAGACCTCTTAAAAAAGTTGTGTTTACCTTCAAATCGTATGCACCACATATGTATTAGTGGACCTATTTTCCTAATACACCTAGGGTAATGAATCATCAGATGGTGCTTTGGCATCAGACGTTTTTCTGGAAAGAGAGACTTGAAAAGTGTATGATGATCAAAATTTAAATGCTTAAAAAATAGGTCATATCATCGGTTACAGTTGGTGAAAATACAATGGTCACAATTTGTATCAAAAGGAGTATCAAATTCCAATAACTATTGTCTTGGTCAACTAAATCTCCAAAAATCAATGGGGTATTACGCAGGAGGCACCACGACTGAATGGCATTGAGGCCAAGGTCCTTGCTCCCATCATCGACTCGGCCTGTTCTTTCTCTCGCTGTATCCATAGTTAAAGCTCTGAATGCGTTCTTTAAGGCAGTTTACAGAAATGCAGTCTGTAACTAGGTACTGAAATAGGAGCTTTAACTCGTACTGTACAACCCCTTCAAGTAAATCATGCATAATATCAACCGCAAAGTTGTCTGAAGAATGAAAATACTGCAATGAATTGAGAGGACAAGTCCTCTTAACACCAAACATTGACAGAAGAGTAGGATCTTGAGCCAGAGCATTCCAATGTTCTGAATACAGTTCCTTTGTGCAGAGTATCAAGTCTGGGTCATCTTCACTGAAGACTGACTGTAACTTTGTTTTGTCAGTTAAACAAAATCGACAACAATAGGTTGCACTGAATGACTCAACCATACCAAAAAGTCCATGTATAGCTAAATTGTCACCCGTAACCTGAATAACAGAACCCTTTAATGGAGCATGTGAAAAGGGTACACAGACCCCCTCTGTCTCAAGAATTTTCAGATCATCAATGAGAGGCTGGAGGATTGGACCAAAGCCATATTTTTTTAAGTCCTCTGAGTGAAAAAGAGCCACAAGATGAATGTTCATCAACACAGAATTGAGCTTGGGGGGCAAATTTCTTAAAATAAAGTAAACGCAACCAAGTTTGTGTATTCCTTTTTTAGATCCGAGTGGATTCGCAGTTTCAAAATCGTCATAATACAGTTGTACCTGAAGAGCATGTTCGTGTCCAAATAATGTATGTTTTTTAAAGTAAGAACCATCATTAATGTCTCTGTAAATGCCATCTTGAATAATCTTTACTTGCTGGAAACAGTGGCAAAGTTTAGAGTTGGTGAACAGAGACTCAAGAGTTCTTAAAATGGGCACATACATAAATTTGTCATTAACAGGGACTTGGCTGTATACACCTGTTGTTTTATCTCTGCGCATATCGTAACGCACACCAAGAACATATTCTATGGGTTCTGTGATTTTCCATTTTTTGTCTCTTTGCTTCAGTATTGAGTAGTGAGAAAGGATTTTCAAGCTGCTGAAAACACTCTTCAATTTTGTCCAGGGCTTGCCCAGGTGCCTCTAAGGAATGCATTTAATTTTATTGCCCTTTATAAGAAAATTTTATTTCCCTGGATATGAAAGGATGGGCAAGCTGTCAAAGTGGGTGGGCCTGGCCCACCCGTAGCTACGCAAGTGATATGAAGAATATACAACCAAATGCTCCAAGCGCGACAAGACACAAGAGTATGTCAATGTCCTGTGTGTGTGTGTGTGTGTGTGTGTGTGTGTGTGTGTGTGTGTGTGTGTGTGTGTGTGTGTGTGTGTGTGTGTGTGTGTGTGTGTGTGTGTGTGTGTGTGTGGCTGCGTCTCATGTCAACTAATCGAGGGACACTCTGACACACACACACACACACACACATATACACACACACTCGACGCACAGACACAGACTCGCGTCAGTCTCCTGCTCACATCGAGTTCTCTTTTGCTCATGAACAAACAATAACAACAACACAGAGAATTTTGAGTATTCTCATATTAAGAGTCTTAAATGAGTTAAATAATGTCTTAAATTAACTTAAAGAGTTGTGAGGAGATGTGCGGGACAGCGCGTCAGATCCGCGTCATGTTTGTCAGCGGCCGTTCTTAAAGTGACTGGAGCACTGATGATGCCTGTCATTAATGTTCATCACAGAACAACGGGTTATACTGTAATGTAACGTCATTAATGTTTCATAGAGACATTAGTATCAGTGATACTGGCCTTCATTCATAAAAAGATGCCATTACAACACATATTTAAAATATGCTGTCTTTAAATTGTTTATACATTAATTTGGAGAGTAACTGAAATTATTACAATATCAAAATATTAAAAATTTGCGATTAAAGGTCCACTATGTAAACCACTAGGCCAGTGTTATACTGTATATTTTGTTCAGTTGAGTACTTACAATATCTCAAATGTTTCCAACTATTTGTAAATTGTGAGAAAATTGTGATTTTAACCGAGGTACCAGGACGTGTGAATAGGAGTGAAAGAGTCGCCAGTTTATGGCGTCATATCCGCGTTACCCTCGGTTTCCACTCGGTTGCCGTAGAAACCATGGCAGCATATAGTCTCGTGGACAAATGCGGATGGTGTAGCATCTATCAAGCAACTACCGGTAGTTTGTTTCGTGCAGTCGTTATGGAACACAATTATTCTTTGCCGTTTGAAGCTGATTCTGTCGACAAAGACAAGTCCCATAAACGTAAACGTCAACGTATAAGTCAACCAAATGACCCAAGACGATTTTGGGACAAGAAGAGAAATAAAACCATGATCAACATCGGTGTGGCATTTTCAAAATGTAGAGAAAACCGCGAAAAACTTCAACTAGACAGAGACACCGATCTTGCATGTGTTTTAATAGACAGGTGAGTAATTGGTTTAATTCCTTTACTGACAGAAAACGTGTGATTTGTTTATATCAAACAACAGTGCTAGTCTTATTGTTTGAATGTCTTATTGTCTATGCATATGATGTGAAACTCATACTTGGCTACTTGAGTAGTAACAAAAAATACTTCACTACTATCTGCCTCTGTGTTTATGTAAGGACAGTATTATTGCATTTGGTTTGTGATTCGTTTATTGACATTGTCACGTCTTGTGGTAAATATAGTGTTATATTAATCAGTGTTTTTGCAAATTATGTGGATACGTTCAAATATACCTTTTACTACGATTGTTTTGAACAAAAAAACTGCGCAGTTTTATCACACCATTGAATTCGAGAAATACAGTAACATTATGACAACCAATTAGTATTAAACCTTACTTTACTTGCGGATAATTCATTATAGTGAAAGAAAATCATGTCATCAAACGCAACATTTATAAAACTATTACTTTATCTCATCCATGAGCATGATTTCTGATTCCCGTGTGATTGATTACCATCAGCGGTGGAGTTGAAGACGACAGATTCCATCATTCAATGCTCATTCACATCGTCATCAAGCTAAGACGTTGTTGTTGTTTTGAATGTACGCCCTCTAGGGGCGAAAAAAGTTACATAGTATACCTTTAATCGCGGTTAACTACAGAAAATGTTTTCATTAATTTGCGTTTTATTCCACAAGGAAATGAGCGGAAATAAGTTTATACAGCCTCTTGAGGTAAACATAATGCTGTGGTTATTTTAACATATATAATAACAGCCCATTTCAAATGTTTACGTGCGTTTCTTCTTTTTATTTTTTGAGCAGCGATGAAATATATTGCTCTTGTAAATACTTGCCAGCATTTCAGTAATTAAAGTCTAGATCTTTAAAACGCATCCAAATTACAGCGAAGCAGAACCGTAAGATGCTCTGCAGGGGTCAAAAAGGATATAAACAGTGAATTTTGAAGTGATATATTCTTGAAAACTCAGAGATGTGGATTCAGACAGCAATTAAATGACAACACGACCTTGGTGTTTGTCTAAAAACAGTTGGTAATTCGGCCGCGGATGTTTACGCGGGTGGGGGGAGAAAAGCATTGACATTCTGGATTCGGATGGCAATAAAATCACAGTCTAGCCCCTGACATTGATGAAAATACCTTATGACCCAACGAGAAACAATTACCATCCAAATAGGGTAATAGTTTCTGTTACAGTTTGGTCAAATAGATCATTACCAATGTTTATATATATATATATATATATATATATATATATATATATATATATATATATATATATATAAAATTAATTTTGTTCTATTTTTATGATTTTTTTTTAAATATTTTTGGTTAACACATTTTTTTTCAATTAATACTTTTAATAATTTACAATTATTTACTTTTACTTTTATTTACTTTTAATTATTTACTAATTATTTACAAATAGATCATTACCAATGTTTATATATATATATATATATATATATATATATATATATATATATATATATATATATATATATATATATATATATATATATATATATATATATATATATATATATATATATAAAATTAATTTTGTTCTATTTTTATGATTTTTTTTTAAATATTTTTGGTTAACACATTTTTTTTCAATTAATACTTTTAATAATTTACAATTATTTACTTTCATTTTTTACATACACAATTAAATAGTCTCTGTCACAGGTCAGATTAATAATTTTAAGATTTTCATTTAGAACTTTTCAATTATTTATTTTCGTGTAATTTAATATTTTCTAAATGTGTTTTTATTTAAATGTTTTGCATTTCCAATTAAATAGTCTCTGTATATAAATAATTAAAATATTTTCCCTAAGTATTCATTGGATGATTCCATATTTAATGCGTTGTTTTATTTAATTAAATATTTGATCGTCTCTTTCATGTCATTTAAAAAAAAAAAAAGATTTAAATTTTATTTATTATTTGTCAATTATTCATTCTGGTATAATTTATTATTTACGTAATGTATTTCAATATAACATATTCTATTAATTTCTGCCTATTTTTATGTAAAAACACATCAAAATAATGTATTTTTTGTAATTTAATATTTTAATATTATCATTTGTTTTCTGATTTAATTTCATGTTTAATGCATTTTTGTTAATTAAAGGTCTCTGTTGGTCAGTTTGGTTGAATTTCAATTATTGCCAGTAGAAACTTTTCAGCTATTTATTATTTGTCAAGTGTTTTTTGGGATTTATTATACATAATATAAATTGATTTAATGGGTTTTTTTTGTAATGTTTTTTTCTAATTTAATTTACTATTTTAAGAAATGTTTCTATTTCTATCCAGTGTAACTTCAATGATTCTGTGTCTCTGTTAGGAGCCGCAGGCGTCTCTAAATGTCCCCAACGTCAGAGCCAAGTGTCTGCTCAAGTTTCAGCTTCGGCCCAAATTAGAGTGGCAAAGGTCAGTTCGGGTCATTGATTGATGGTGTGTCACACAGCTGAACTAGTTTTTGTGGTCCTCATGTACCACAAATACTGTGTGTGTGTGTGTGTGTCTGTAGAGATGCCATCCTGTCCTGCGACTCTGAGGAGTTTGTGAAGGAAGCAGCCGAAGTGCCAAAGTTTCTGGATGAAGTTGAGGAATGCAGAAAGTTCCAGGCGGCTGCGTCTGTCTCCACATCTGGTGAGCTTTCCACCGAATCTGTGAGAGAGAGAAGGAGGGATGAAAGTATTGAATTAGAAGAGCAGAAAGACAAGAACACGTCCACAGCTTGACATTTAATTTCCTCAGAATAAAACTTTCTCCACTCCTCACTTTCACTCTCTCCTGTATCTCACGCCTCAGATTGTGCCAGAGTAAATGGATTTGTTCTTCTAAAATGGACCTCTTCTATATGAACTATAACTAAAACACTTGGGGTTACTTGACTGTAACCCTGTTCCCTGATAAAGCGGAACGAGATGCTGCATAAGCTTATGCAAATGGGGATGTCTTTGACATAACCAGCTGTGAAAATAGTGTGAAAACACGTTAATGAAATTGACCCGGGAGGTATTTATAGCCTCGGCTGGTGACGTCATAGGCGCACCTGCTGCACGAGGCTATAAATAGATGAGCTTCAGCTGGAGCAAACCAGATCTTCTTTGTTTGAAGACCAGTCCTGAAGCATCATCAGCACGGCCTAGCAATGCAGCATCTCGTTCCGCTTTATCAGGGAACAGGGTTACAGTCAAGTAACCCCAAGTGTTCCCTTTCAAAAGCTACACTCAATGCTGCATAAGCTTATGCAAATGGGAACGAGAATACCCACGCCGCCGTGCTTGATGGTGCCTGGACCCCTTACAGTTGTGTAGGTGTGCACAAGAACGCAAGAAGCCTCGGCATTAGCCTGTGATATCGACTCAAGGACATGAGAGCCCGGAGTGGCATGAGCATCCAAGCTATAAAGTCTTATGAATGTGTGAGGAGAGGACCAACCTGCCGCATCACAAACAATTTGTAAGGGAGCACCCCTTGCTAACACAGTAGAAGAGGCGACTCCCCTGGTGGAGTGAGCCCTTAATCCTATAGGCGAAGCTTGACCGCGCGCCTCATAGGCAAGAGCAGTAGCATCCCTGACCCAATGTGACATTGTTTGATGGTGGCAGAACCTCTGTTACGGCCCCCATGGCAAACAAACAGTTGCTCTGACTTACGCCACTGGCTAGTGCGGTGGACGTAGGCCTGAAGAGCATGGACTGGACACAGTCTATGAAGTTTCTCCTGATCCGGCGTTGTGAACGGCAGAGGGCAGAAGGTTTCAAGAGTGACAGGATGTACAGTCGACAAAGGAACCTTAGGCAGGTAGTCAGGGAGGGGATGCAAAATCACTTTCACCAAACCTGGGGGAAAATCTAAACAGGATGGCGATATTGACAGAGCCTGCATGTCCCCAATTCTTTTCAGAGAAGTTATAGCCATAAGAAAAACCATCTTTAGAGTCAGAAGTTCGTCAGACGCTGATTCTAGAGGTTCAAAGGGGGTCTCAACCAGACCCTCGAGGGCTAAAACTAAGTCCCATGAAGGGATCTTGGCTCTTAATGGAGGCCACAACTGCCTGGCACAACAAAGTGAGCAGGCAGAAGATGCCTCCAAAGCGGCACCCCATCCACCAGGGCATGGCAAGCCAAAAGAGCGGCCACATAAACCCTGAGAGTGGAGGGGCAAGCTAATGTTTCAAAGGGCTACTTGAGTAGTAGACCCTCGAGGACTAAAGCTAAGTCCCATGAAGGGATCTTGGTTCTAACAGGTGGCCTCAACCGCCTACCCCACGAATGAAGCGAGCGAGTAGAGGATGTCTCCCGAGCGGCACCCCATCCACCAAGGCGTGGCAAGCCGAAAGAGCGGCCACATGAACCCTGAGAGTGGAGGGATAGGTGCCTGATGACAACTTTTCTTGCAGAAAATCCAGAACTGAAGTTACCTGGCAGTTGACTGAATCTACATTGTGTCGTACACCACCTTTCAAAGACACCCCATTTATTAGCATAAACTTTCCGAGTGGAGGAAGCTCTAGCACTTAGGATGGTCTCAATAACTGCAGGCGAAAGCCCCGTGTCCCTCAGTTGGTGCCCTTCAGGGGCCAAACATGAAGGTTCCACAGGTCGGGCCTGGAATGGAATATCGTGCCCTCTGCCTGAGACAGAAGGTCCCTCCTCACCGGAATCGCCCAAGGCGAGCCGTTGAGGAGAGACACTATCTCCGAGAACCAAACCCTGTTTGACCAACGCAGCGCTATCGATAAGAAGCAAGACCCTTGTTGGCGAACCCCGGCTAGAACTCCCAGGAGCAGAGCGACTGGAAGGAGGGCATACAGACGCATTTTGGGCCATGTATGAACCATCACATCAAGATCCAGCGGGGCTGGGTGACAGAGAGAAGCAGGGACATTGCGCTGTCTGAGAAGAGGCGAAGAGGTCCACTCCCTGTGGTCAGCTCTGTAAAATCTGATCCAGATCTGCTTGACTACTTCTGGGTGGAGTTTCCACCCCCCCATCTGTAACTCTGTCTGGACAGTAAATCTGCTCCCACATTCAACCGCCCTTGAATGTACACTGCTCGAGTGACAGTGTTCTGAGCCCAGAGAAAAATCTGTCTCACTATTCTGATAGCGTGAGCACAGACCCCCCTGGTGATTATATATGAGATATTTAGCTGTACTGTCCACCCGCACTAGGACATGACAGCCCCTCAATTGGGGGAGAAAGTATTTCAGGGCCAGAAATACAGCCGTCAACTCGAGGCAGTTGATGTGCCAACTGAGTTGATGACCCTCCCATTCCCGTTGGGCTGGACGACCACTTAAGGCCGCACCCCAGCCCGTCAGGGAAGCGTCCGTCGTTAGCAACTTGCGACGACAAGGTACGCCTAGAGTGGGACCCAAGGCAAAAACCGGGGTCTGAACCACATAGTTAGTGTACGAAGCCACATGGCGCGCCACTTTATTTGCCTGAGGATTGGCCCTAAGTCCTCTGGCTTTGAGCCACAACTGAAACGGTCTTATGTGCAACAACCCCAAAGGGAAACCCGTGGATGCTGATGCCATTAGACCTAACACTCTGGTGCTGATGATCAGTAAGATCTTGGTCTAGCCTGACTTTGCTCAGGGAATACTGAATGGTCTTGATTCAAGCGGGAAACCATTGTGCCCACCTTGTGACCAAAAACCGAACAAACCCTAGATAAGTCGTTCTCTGGGCAGGAGAAAGAACACTTTTCTTGGTGTTGAGTCTCAACCCTAGAGAAACTAGATGAGCCAACACACTGTGTTGAAGCACCATCTCATGTGATTGTGCTAATTTTAGCAATCGCCTCTGTAATTCAAAATTTGAATGCCCCGGAATCCCAATGGAGCCGGTAATACATCCATACATTTCGTATACATGCGGTTACAAGGCTAGCCGAATGGAAGACCCGAAATTGGTAAGCTTTTGCCCCCAAGAGCGAAACTCAGGAACTTCCTGTGTTGTGGCAGTCTTTATATGCGAATACATGCGTCCTTCGGATCAATCGTGCCGAATCCAATCACAATGTTGAATATGCGACACGACCGCCTTCACTGTAACATCTTAACCTTGAGTACTTTAACTGCTTCACGGTTTAAGACTCGAAGATCTAAGATTGGACACCCCCCCACCCTACTGGGGACCAGGAAGTAACTGCTGTCACTTGTGACAGTACGAATGCCAACTCCGCCTTCACGGAAGTGGAGACCACGCCGTTCAAACACGGAGGACGACAAATAAATTAGTTTACTAATTTTTACTGTGCTTAACACCCATGCAGAAACACGCTGCCTGAGACTCAGTTCACACGCTGCCTGAGACTCTGAGAGTGACAATTTTAACACTTCCTGTTGAGGGGATGTTAGACGTTCTATGTCCTGGATGATAGCAGGATTTAAACACTGAACGTCTAACATTTCACTGGAAACCACTGCCCCCCCGAATCACCAGAGGCGGCGGGGATGGAGTGGTTTTGAGGATAACGGGGTGGGGCAAGCAAATGTTTGACACGCCCTGTCCCTTGGGGGCAGACTGGGCACCAGACCACCGGACTTCTTATATTGATGACAGTCCCGAGGTCTGCCCTGAGAGGTTGTTGAGGATGACGAGCTGGTCCCCAGTCTTTACGAGGGAGAGCACGACTCGCCACACTCTGCTTATTACCCCCCTAAATCTTGAAGGACTGAAGAGAGGTTATGTGGCTGACAGCCCCTCCCCTTGAGTGCATTGAGGAAGAAACTGAGTGAACACTTCCTCATGTTTCTTCCACTCCTTTAAATCTGGCCACTACAGAGTTAACTGAGTCACCAAATGAACCACTCAAATCCTTCAGAAGGTCAGCCTGATTTGCCTGCAAGACAGCCATTGTGTGCAGCGCAGCACCAGCCTGTCCCCTTATATTTATAATTCTTATATAAATCATATACAATATATATTATATATATATATATTCCATATAAAATAATATACAATATATAATTCATACATATATAAGCTTTGCCCACGACAGCCGACGTTTATTTTCTACATGGCTTCGTGGGGAGGTATGTCTCTTTAATGAAAATGCAGACCCAGGCGAGAGATAGCTCGTGAGCGTCTCCCACCTGTGGTATTCTCACATATCAACGCGATTTCGCACCCATGATAGTCGAAAATGTCGACGTCAAGGGTACAAAAACACGTGAAGTAAATGTTTTTTCTAGACAGAAACCTCAAGCTCACTGCGTTCGGGGATCTCTCATTCACGGTACCAGACAAACTGCCCTGGCCACCGCGCGAACAACCACCTCGATAAATTCCTCGTATGGATTCACCATTATGTGAGGAACGATCGCGGGCGGCTGCTCGAGGTCCGCGGACCCAGAGATTCATCATTATTCCCCGCGCGAGCCGAAGAAACGCTGGAGCGCGCTTCGGGATCACGCGGGGAAACATGCATTTGTTGAGCGAGCAAGCGAAAGGGACGGACCCGTCTCTTGCTCGTCAACAAACCCATTCGAGAGCTCCGAAAACTGGTGCGGACTGAAAGTAGCCCAGACGAGCATAAAGCATTCTAACTGCAAAGGCTTGCAATGCCCGCACTCGTCTGACTCAATGCAGCGACCGCATGCTCTTCCCCAAACACACACAGCAATAAACGTGTGCATCCAGTTCTGCTATTTGAAAGAGAACATGGATATACAGCGTTTTACTCTGCTGACTCGTTTCCAACTGATCAGATTTAACTAGAACTCTTTCCACTAATGTTTCTTTGTAACATAGATGAGAAAGAGAGAGAAATCTGCACACTGCCATGTTGAAAACTAACTCCTAACAAAGATTTCGAGTTGAGTCTTGAAAGAGAGAGAGAGCTTTTAATTTTTTTTTTTTTTTCAGAGACTTTGTAACACACCATAACACAGAGTTGGTCTGAAAACAAAAAGACCTGGTTTGCTCCAGCTGAAGCTCATCTATTTATAGCCTCGTGCAGCAGGTGCGCCTATGACGTCACCAGCCGAGGCTATAAATACCTCCCGGGTCAATTTCATTGACGTGTTTTCACACTATTTTCACAGCTGGTTATGTCAAAGACATCCCCATTTGCATAAGCTTATGCAGCATTGAGTGTAGCTTTTGAAAGGGAACACTTTTTTAGGCTCTTATTGTGGGTGTGTGGGCTGATTTAATTCTGTTTTCATTTGATTATTGTGTTTGTTTGTCTTCTGTGAAGGTGAGAAGTTTCCTGAGATCGTGTTTTTGGGCACCGGCTCGTCCCTGCCAATGAAGATCAGAAACGTCAGTGGCACTTTAGTGAACATCAGGTAATACTTATTGGGATGTTTCAAATATTAAACATTAAAACATATCACTAGCTAACTAAATATAATACATATTACTATGTGGACGAGGACTCTGAAGTGACAACAATCGATCAATACTTCTTAACTGTGGTAAAATCACAGTAACACACAGTCTCGTGTGTTTTATTGCTATAATGTAGTTCAGCGAACTTGATTTTAATGTAGTGGTGTGTCTGATCATCTCTCTGTTCCTCAGCCCGTCTCAGTCGCTGCTGTTGGATTGTGGCGAGGGAACGTTTGGTCAGTTGTGTCGCCATTATGGCAATGACGTGGACGAGATGCTCTCCAAACTCTCCACCTTCTTTGTGTCGCACCTGCACGCAGATCATCACACGGTGAGACCGTCACAAACAAGCTTAGGTTACAGTCAGCTGTTGTGGTTAAAACATAAACCGTTTATTCTGCTGATTATATGGATACTTGCCAAATGATTAAATAAATGATCAGTTATACAACTGTAGAATCCCAGAGCCGTCAGAATCATAGAGATGAGAGATAAATGTATACAAAGTATGAATAGTATATTAAATAATAATCGAGTGTTTCTAGAATGCCATTTATCACTCTGCTGACATTGCTGTATGTTTTGTCGTCCACACAGGGTTTGATTAATTTATTATTGGAGCGAGACAGAGCTCTGGTATGTCATTTTTTATTTCTGGGAGTCTGTATTAGTGCTGGGCGGTATGATACAAAATTATATCGGTTTCGCGGTATATGACAGTATTTTTTCCCCTATGCGTGACCGGGTGTTAACCACATTTTCTACTGATAGAGAGAAGAAATACTGCAGGGCCCGGTTTTTCAAAAGGTTTAATCCGGATAAAATTGATCCGGATTTAGTAATCCTTTTTTTGCGATCCGTGATCACGTAATCCAGCTAACTTTTGGAGCCAGTTTTTTAAAGCAACATCGGATTAGATCAATCTGATCCGGATAGGAACTTTTTAGGATCACCAAATCTGGATAACGTCTCGGTTACGTATGGTAACCCTCGTTCCCTGAAGGAGGGAACAGAGACGTACGTCGGTAATAACCGACGAATCGGGATCACTTCAGAGAGCCCCTATCAGCTTCGAGAACTTAAGAACAGGCCAATGAACAATTGGCGTGCGAGATTTGCATCTCCGCCCCGCGGGTATAAACAGGAAGCGAGAGCACCGCACTGACATTTTTCACTGAGGAGCCGAACCAGTGACTCGGCCAAGCAGTGATGGAAGGAACTGTGGCGACGGGACGTACGTCTCCGTTCCCTCCTTCAGGGAACGAGGGTTACCATACGTAACCGAGACATTCCCTTTCAGTCGGTCACTACGACGTACGTCGGTAATAACCGACGAATTGGGATCCCTATGGAAAACGCCACAGTTACTACCACTTCCAGCGCCCAGCGAGAGCCCCTCAGACCCCGTTCTGAAGCGGGCGGGAAGATTCACGCTAGAAGAGTCATGCTGTTCCGCAAGACCCATTCAGCAGACTTGATTGGATAACGCTGGGAAAGCGTGCCCGAAGGACGCTGCGGGGGCCACATCATGCCCGGAGGGAGTTACCATGTGGAGAAACACGTATGGGCTGGGCAGCACAACATACGGAGTCCCAGGGGAGGCCCCGGCCTAATGCAGGCGGAGGACGACACCGTACTGAGACGGCAGAGAACTCTGCCAAGGGAAAGACACGAGCTCGCCGTAGGGAGCTGTACCGTGGAAATACACGTATGGGACCGCCGTAGGGGTCACGACATACGGAACCCAGCCTGACACAAGTTCCACTAATGCATACTAGTGCCAGACCTGGCGTCGGACGCTCCGCAACATCCGACTGCCGAGGGGTGCGGAGGACTCAACAGGGTTCGCCTATCCTGGGGAACTCGACTGGAGAAAATAAGCGCACGTATCCGTTCCAGGGGAAGGGAATGGCGCAGCAAGCCGACACTAGAACGGGCACTTCAGTGAAGCTGACTATGGGAAGCGAGCACACGAGAAGCCACCGGCTCTACACGCAGGCTATAAAATCTAGCGAACGTGTTGGGTGTCGCCCAGCCCGCAGCTCTACAAATGTCTGTCAGCGAGGCGCCACGAGCCAACGCCCAGGAAGAAGCTACACCCCTGGTGGAGTGCGCTCTAACCCCGAGCGGGCAGGGCACGTCTTGGGATTCATACGCCAAGACGATGGCATCCACTATCCAGTGGGCCATCCTCTGCTTGGAGACAGCCTTTCCCTTCTGCTGTCCTCCATAACAGACGAAGAGCTGCTCTGAGGTCATGAAGCTTTGCGTTCTGTCCACGTAAGTCCGGAGAGCACGGACGGGACAGAGCAAAGCTAGGGCTGGGTCTGCCTCCTCCGAAGGCAGCGCTTGCAGGCTCACCACTTGGTCCCGGAAGGGAGTAGTGGGAACCTTGGGCACATATCCAGGCCGGGGTCTCAGGATCACCTGAGAATCACCCGGCCCGAATTCCAGGCACGATTCGTCGACCGAAAATGCCTGCAGGTCCCCTACCCTCTTAACTGAGGCCAATGCAATCAGGAGTATTGTCTTTAGAGACAAGATCTTAAGCTCTACTGACTGTAAAGGCTCGAAGGGCGCCCTCTGAAGTGCGGTCAGCACCAGAGTCAAGTCCCAAGAGGGTATAGAAGAAGGGCGAGGAGGATTTAGTCTCCTCGCTCCCCTTAGGAACCTGACAATCAGATCATGCTTGCCTAAGGACTCACCATTAATGAGGTCATGGCTTGCGGCGATGGCGGCAACATATACCTTGAGGGTGGAGGGAGACAGCCTTCTCTCCAACCCGTCTTGAAGAAAAGATAGCACAGATCCGATCGAACATTTCCGGGGGTCTTCTCGGCGAGAAGAGCACCAGTCGACGAACAGGTTCCACTTCAACGCATATAGCCGTCTCGTAGAGGGGGCTCTGGCGGAAGCGATGGTGTCGACTACCGCTTGCGGTAGGTCACCTAGAACCTCCGCGTCCCGTCCAGGGACCAGACATGGAGTTTCCAGAGGTCTGGACGCGGGTGCCATAGGGTGCCCCGTCTCTGAGACAGAAGGTCCTGCCTCAGAGGAATGGGCCAAGGAGGTGCTGTCGCGAGGAGCACTAGTTCCGGGAACCACGTCCTGTTGGGCCAGTACGGAGCTACCAAGAGGAGTTGCTCCTCGTCCTCCCTGACCTTGCACAGAGTCTGTGCAAGAAGGCTCACTGGGGGAAACGCATATTTGCGCAGAGCCCGGGGCCAGCTGTGTGTCAGTGCATCCGTGCCGAGGGTCCCCTTGGACAGGGAATAGAACAACTGGCAGTGGGTCGTGTCGTGGGCGGCAAACAGATCGATCTGTGCGGCCCCAAAGCGACTCCAAATCAGCTGGACCACCTGGGGGTGGAGTCGCCACTCTCCGGGAAGCACTGGCAACCGCGACAGCTCGTCGGCCGCACGGTTGAGCAGGCCCGGAATGTGAATAGCACGAAGGGACCTCAGATGCTTCTGACTCCACAGGAGGAGATGGCGGGCGAGTTGGGACAAACGGCGGGAGCGTAGACCACCTTGTTTGTTGATGTACACAACGGCCGTCGTGCTGTCCGTCCGGACCAGAACGTGCTTGTCTTTGAGCGACCCTTTGAGGCGGCTGAGAGCAAGATGAACTGCCAGCAACTCTAGGCAATTGATATGCCATTGCAGTTGGGGCCCCGTCCACAGACCCGAAACTGCAAGCCCGTTGTACGTGACACCCCAACCCGTGGGTGAGGCATCCGTGGAGACAACATGATGCCTGGACACTTGTTCTAGAGGCACTCCTGCCCGTAGAAATGAAGGGTCCGACCACGGGGTGAGGGTTTGGCGGCATCTCGGCGTCACTTGGACACGGAGGGACCCGCTGTGCCACGCCCATCTCGGGACCCGGTCGTGTAGCCAGTGCTGAAGCGGTCTCATATGGAGCAGCCCTAGCGGCGTTACTGCGGCTGCTGCTGCCATATGCCCCAGGAGCCTCTGAAAATGTTTCAGTGGAACCGCTGTACTGCGTTTGAGCGTACTCAAGGAGCTCAGCACCGACTGGACGCGCTCCTCTGTGAGGCGCGCAGTCATGGCGACCGAGTCGATCTCCATCCCGAGAAAAGAGATCCTCTGTACGGGACAGAGTTTGCTCTTCTCCCAGTTGACCCGAAGACCCAACTGGCTGAGGTGCCGGAGCACCATGTCCCTGTGTTCGCACAACTGCTCCCGCGACTGGGCAAGAATCAGCCAGTCGTCGAGATAGTTGAGGATGCGAACACCACGCTCTCTCATGGGAGCAATGGCCGCCTCCGCGACTTTCGTGAAGACACGGGGCGACAGGGACAACCCGAAGGGTAGGACTTTGTACTGGTATGCCCGTCCGTCGAAAGCAAAGCGTAGAAACGGTCTGTGTCGAGGGAGAATCGAGACATGAAAGTACGCGTCCTTCAGGTCGATCGCTGCAAACCAATCCTGGGGACGGATGCACCTGAAGATGCGTTTCTGGGTTAACATTCGGAACGGCATCCTGTGAAGGGAGCGGTTCAAGTAACGCAGATCCAGGATCGGTCGTAACCCGCCACCTTTCTTGGGTACAATGAAGTACGGGCTGTAGAACCCGGACTTCATATCGGCTGGAGGGACCGGCTCTATCGCGTCCTTCGCCAATAGGACAGCGATCTCCGCCTGAAGCACGGGGGCGCCCTCCTTCGGTATAGAAGTGAAGTGGACACCCCTGAACTTCGGGGGACGCCGGGCGAACTGAATCGCATGGACAAGTCTGATGGTGTGGATGACCCAGCGAGACGGGCTGGGGAGCGCTAGCCAGGCCCCCAGAGACCGAGCAAGCGGGATCATCGGCACCACGGACGTACCCGGAGCGGGGCAGCGCAGCGGAACGCAGGGGCCCCAGGACGACATGGGAGTGGTCCGTGCAGGGGTCTGGGTCTGACACACGACCTGCATCCGCTGAGGGGACGGGCGAGCGTGGGGAGGCACTTTGTGTGCGTCCGCACAACCGACGCCCCCTGTTGGCGAGGAGAGAGGTGTCTGAGGGGTACGAGGCATGGTAGCGTCGCATACCGCCAGACGCGCTCTCTTGGCACCCAGAGATGTTGGAAACTGCTCTTTTATTGAAAATTTGGGTGCCACTGGCACTGGGGCCAGTGGCGGAACAGAAAGAAAAATGGGGTTCCCCCGGCCCTCCACCGGGGGAAGGAGTGGTGCTGCAGCCATCTCCTGAAGAGCAGTTTCCTCCATCTCTGGGCGGCCCGTCTCAGGGTCTCTTCCGACGGCGCTTGCCACCTGGCTTGGCAGCGGCCTGAGCGGGCTGGACGTTCTTCCCGCGACCGGCTCCACGCCCACGGCCGGTGGAAGGCTGCTGCTGGGCTGGGGCGGGAGCGGGGGCGGCCGCAGGAGGACGTCCTCGGCGACGGGCAGGCGGAGGTGCTGCAGCCGGCGGCTGGGTGGAGGCAGCAGCGGGCCGCCGGTGCAGGATGTGTTTGATGGCCTCCGTCTGCTTCTGGGCGGCCGAGAATTGCTGGGCGAAATTCTCGACCGCGTCGCCGAACAACCCGGCCGACGATATGGGGGAGTCCAGGAACCGGTTCTTGTCAGTCTCCCTCATGTCGGCCAGGTTGAGCCAGAGATGCCGTTCCTGGACCACTAAGGTGGACATCGCCAGACCCACGGAACGGGCGGTAACTTTCGTCGCCCGGAGGGCGAGGTCCGTCGCCGCCCGGAGCTCCCGGAGGAGCTCTGGGTCAGACCTACCCTCGTGCATGTCCATGAGTGCCTGGGCTTGGTGCACCTGAAGCAACGCCATGGCATGCAAGGCAGACGCGGCCTGTCCGCAGGACCTGTAGGCCCTCGCAGTTAGACTGGACGAAAACCTACAGGCTTTGGACGGGAGACGAGGATCACCACGCCACTCGGAGGCGGACGCCGGACGCAGCTGCATCGCGACGGCGCGTTCGACCGGCGGGATCCCCTCGTAACCCTTGGCCTGTCCCCCGTCAAGGGTAGTGAGGAGGGAGGAGCCTCCAGGTCTGTTTCTGGCACTGAAGGGTGTCGTCCACGACCTGGAAAGCTCCTCATGCACCTCCGGGAAGAATGGCACTGGGGCGGGACGCTGAGAACCAGCGCGACCCCCCCCCAGGAACCAATCATCCAACCTAGAAGGTTCGGGACGTGGTGGAGGGTTCCATACAAGCCCGACCTTTTCGGCGGCCCGGGAAAGCATAGCCGTCAACTCAGGGTCCGACTCAGCCGTTGCCACTCTCCCAGAGGGAGGCAGTACAGCTGAATCCTCATCCTCTGAGGACTGGAACTTCCCCTCCGATGCTGCGATCGACATCTGCTCGTCTGCGGGCGCTCCGAAAGAGATGACTGGGCGCCCATGGGCGGGACCAGCGATCTCTTGCTTGAGAGGGTTCAGGTACCTGCGTAGGGACACTAGGCGGGTTTGTCCTGAACGTTATCCTCAGATCACCCCGGCCATCCATCGAAGTAGGTCTATCCTGGTTAGGGATAGCTCTAGATCGAGGTATGGGGAGGGGGACTCCGCCTTCCCGGAGGTAGGTGAGTCTCGACCTAAGCACCGCAATAGTCATGTTCCCGCAGTGAGAACACAAGCTATTCACAAACGCTGCCTCAGCGTGCTGTAAGCCCAGGCACGTGATGCAGTGAGTGTGGCCGTCAGCGGGCGAGAGGGAACGACCGCATCCAGAAACGCACGGGTGGAATGACATCTTGAAAAAGACGCAGTGTCACACCCGTGTTGCTCTTTTTGTGAGGAAACGCTCTTTTAAGAGAGTGCTGAAGCACCCAGGGAAACCGCGGCAACACACAGGGGATAGTGCAGCCTGTGTTTGCACTCAAAGAAAGGAACGCCCACCGATACCAACAGATTGCTGTGATAACAGCAGTTTGTTCCTTCTAGCAGCTGAGTTCGCGGTCCCGCTGGAAAGCGCCGTCACACCAGCACACGATCCTCTTCTCTGATGAATCTCTTTCGCTGAAAAGACAGGAAAGCAGTCTCTGCAACTTCAAACGCGGGTTCGGCTCCGAAGTGAATGACGTCAGTGCGGTGCTCTCGCTTCCTGTTTATACCCGCGGCGCGGGGCGGAGCGCGAGATGCAAATCTCGCACCCCAATTGTTCATTGGCCTGTTCTTAAGTTCTCGAAGCTGATAGGGGCTCTCTGAAGTGATCCCGATTCGTCGGTTATTACCGACGTACGTCGTAGTGACCGACTGAAAGGGAACCAGTGCTGGATAACCAGTGCTCAAACAGGATAGGAAATCACAATGTAGAACTATAGATATGTAAAGAGCAACAAGTAGAATAGCCAGTGTGGGGTCAATACAAGTTTATTTTTATTTGAAATGAAAACACATTTAAAAAAAACTAAAAACAAGAAAAACCCTTGCCTGTATTGTCCTGCACAACATCACTATTAAGCGCAATGTCCCTCTCTGTGCTGACAATGATGCACCTGAGCCCCTTGGAGACCCTAACCAACCTCCTGCATTCTGCCAGAACGTGCAAACAGGACGTGCAACAAGGGACGCAATAGTTAGACACTATTTCTGATTTGGATTTGTTTTGGATTTCAAAAATCAGTGATTGCCATTCTTTGCATTTTTTGGGTTATTCTGTAATCATTGCATGCATCACTAATAAATATTCTAAAAACAAAAATATTTTCGATTGTAGTGAATATATATATATCAATTCGCTCTGAGCACAATATGGCGACCGTTGACGTTCGAACTTTTGTGTGTTTGGCAGTACTTCCGGTGAAAACTTCCGGTGATTTGACAGCGAGAGCGGGAGATGCGAGAGTGAGAGACAACAGCGACAGAGTTCCATTACCAGAGATAATTTTTTACAATGAGTGTTTTTAAGATTCAAGAGAGGCGACTTGCCTTTCAGAGGGTGAGAGCCTCCGCACTTCATTGTTGTGTGCCGTTATGTACCGTTTCGTCACGTTACAACAAAGAAGTTAGCTTTCATGCATTCCCTGTTGACGCTGGGGTACGGGCCGAGTGGATGCAGAAGATCCGGAGGGATGACTTCAACCCGACCAAAAACACCCGGGTCTGTAGTCGGCATTTTAAACAGGCTGATTTGAACGTGACTGCCGGGGGGCTGAGGAGGATGAAGAAGGGAGCCGTACCAGTGTACTTTTCATGGAATGGGTACGAACTACCTGCGCCCAGACCGAGAGTCTGGGAACGGCGTCCGCGGGCCGAGAGTCCTGTCCCAGAGTCAGACTCGGACTCGGAGATGGAGACCGAAATGGCTCCAGATCACGACTACTGTGTAGTCCCTCAAACAGGAGCGAGGGCGAGTAATTTGGCCGACGAGAACGAAGCTCTACGTCGCCAGTTTAGGGAGCTTCAACAGCAGTTGGAAGTCCTCCAACTTCGCCAGCGTTTTGGGATAGAGCGCCTGTCTGCATCAGATGAGGACGTCCGGTTTTATACCAGGTTTGCGTCCTACAGGAGTTTCATGGCATTTTGGAAATTAATCGAACCTGCCGTGACCCACAAGATGGTGCGCATAACCAGCGCCAAGACAGCCTCTGCCAGCATCAGCACAGTCCATCACCCAACAACGGTAAGTGACAGATGTGGTAATGACGTACATATTAATAGTTGTAGACGGAATGTAACTCTGAAATTGGATACAAATTGTTTTATTTTGTAATTGCTCCTATTGGTTTGTGGAGTTAACTATATCTTACTAAAAAGTAAAAGCCAACCAGCTGATATTGGTATTATTTTCTGATTTATATATTTATAATAACAATGTCAAGGTAACTAACAGAGGCTTTTTGTTTTTATATCTCAACAGAAACTGAGACCCATTGACGAGTTTCTGCTGTTCCTGATGTACCTGTCAGTGGGTTTTCCTCCCAGGGACCTTGCAGAGAGGTTCAGCATACACCGCACTACTGCAAGTCGGATCATCTCCACATGGACTCATTATTTGTACTGCCTGTTGGGAAGCCAGCGCCTTTGGATTCCTCCAGAGATAGTGAGAGCTCACCTGCCAGTTGAGTTTGCAGCTTTTTCTGACACACAGGTGGTCCTTGATTGTACAGAGATATTCTGTCAGACACCATCTTCTCTGCTGCTTCAGAGTGAGGTTTTCTCTAACTATAAATCTCACACTACATTCAAGGCCTTGATTGGCATGGCACCCCACGGTGCTGTCACCTTTGTGTCTGGACTGTATGCAGGCTCTATGAGTGATCGCGAGATCTTTAAGCAGTCCGGGATTGTAAAGCTGCTGAAACCAGGTATGGCGATCATGGTGGACAAAGGATTTGTTGTGGACAACCTTGCTCCTTGTAAGGTGTATCGGCCTGCCTTTCTCAGCAACAAACAGCGAATGAGTCGAGAGGATGTCAGACAGACACAGTCAATTGCACGTCTGAGAGTGCATGTGGAGAGGTGCATAAGGAGAGTGAAAGAGAACAAACTGTTCGACAAGGAGATACCACTGTCTATATGCGGGAACATTGACGAATTGTTCAGTGTGGCCTGCTTCCTGGTCAATTATCAGAATGGGCCATTAGTGAAGGCATGGGCAACTCAGCAATAAATTAACCCGTTTACTGCCAACGGTATGATAGTAGACACAGTCTTCTAGGAGCACTTTCAATCAGTTAAATCCGCAGTTCTTTCAATCAGTTTAAATGATCAGTTCTTACAATCAGTTATTGTTCATTTTTAGAAATCTATACAAAACTTGAACTGATAGTTATTGTTTGTTTGTTTGTTCAAATCTCTATCAGTGTAGAGGTTTCATTGTTCATTTTTAGAAATCTAGACAAAACTTGAACTGATATTTATTGTTTGTTGGTTCAAATCTCTATCAGTGTAGAGGTTTTATTGTTCATTTTTGGAAATCTATACAAAACTTGAACTGATATTTATTGTTTGTTTGTTCAAATCTCTATCAGTGTAGAGGTTTTATTGTTCATTTTTAGAAATCTATACAAAACTTGAACTGGAAAGTACCTGGCTAGTAGTAGACTAGTATTTTCCCAAAGATGTTCAAAGAGTTCTTTTTTTGTTCTCTTCTCTCATCAATTTCAGTACTGCTATCAGTGAGTGCATCGACTCTGCTATCAGTCCGTCATTATGTCATTGTACTGCAAATTATGTAGAGATGTGTGCATATTTTGAGTATGTAAAATATTATTAATTTATTAAATTACATATCTTCCTATGAATATTACCTATTTTGTGTGTTTTTGAGATAATTCATTAGTACCTATTACAAATTGTATTGTGAAACTGCTGTTTTTAATGACCACAATGACATACACAATGTATTTGGGAGCCCTAAATACAGGCAGTGGTGTAAGATCCTTTGTTAAAGACCTATCTTACTTCTTAAAAAACAGTCTTTGTGTCATTGTCATCGTTACATTAACTTTGGGTTTTTACTGACTTGAAATTAAAATGAAAACATAGAGCTGACATTACAACATGTAGAATTTAATACATTTATTTATTATTCAATAATCCAATATCAACAATCCACACAGATTTTTACACTCAGGCTCTCATTTCAATCAGTAGAACAGGTATGGTCTCAGGTAAATAAATTTACCCTGAAGTAAATTGTAGGCCTTCATTAGTGACAATTATTACTTCAGGTTTTGTATAGATTTGTAAAGATGAACACCACCACAACCAAATAAAAAAAACAATAAAACCATACAGGCTTACTTATTGAGCTTAATATTAGTTCAGGCTTTGTATAGATTTGTAAAGATGAACAATAAAACCAAAACAAGAACATTTATCAACTGATTGAAAAAGAACTGATTGATTGAACCATTCATTTTTAAAAGATCAGATCAAGTAATGATAAAAAAAGAAATAATCTCCCCTCTCCCTAATGACCCTAGCGACCTCAGCATCCTTATAAATTCTCTGTACAAGAATGTCCTCCTCTGCAAAGACCACAAAATCACACCACTGTATCCCGGTGATAAGCAGCTGGCCTTGCACCTGCCAATAGTAGCTGTGGCCTGGCTTCAGGCGTAAGGCGCCACTGTGCATGTGCAGATATCCGCAGTCCACATAACTTTTAATGTTGGGGCACTTCACCTCCACCAGCCCAAATGGTGGTGCCTCCGTTGGGTCAAAAACGAGACCGTCTGGAGAGGATCCGAGCCAGGGAGCATCAGGATGGATGACAAATCCTGATGGCCAGTAGTTGACATTTTTTATGTGTGCATATTCTTGAATAGCAACTGGCTCCAGTGCCAGCCCCCTCTTCATTAAGGCCGTCTGGGCCCCACCTTTGCGGATACGAGCTGCTAGGTTCACTGCAGAGCTATGGCCTCGGACATGGCACACCTCCCGGAACCTGGAGGAGGTGAGCCTCAACTTTCTCAGGTTGTGCCACTCTGCACTGCCACTCTGTTCTCTCGTGGCCACCTCGATGGATCTTGCCATGTCGAAAGTGATGTTAAGCGACATTACATTTAGGTGTTGTTGGTGAGTGCACACAAAGGAAAATGTGGTTGGTTCCAGCCTGTGCCCATCTAACGGCAGGGGTGGTGGAGGGGGTGCGTCTGGGTGTTTTATGATTACCCTACTCACTGGCACTGGGTGCTGGTATGAAATAGGGCTGCCTTCTTGAACGGTCCCAAAGGCTGAATCTACAAGGGGGACATCACTACTTATGGAGAGTGTGGTAATTAGTGGAGCAAGGTCTGCAGTGAAGTCCTGGTATGCCTCGTCGACCTTCAGGACATCTGGGTCTGGCAAGTCCCCCCGCACTGCTTTGTAGCGCTTGCTCCTTTAAAAAAACAGTTATGTCATAATTAGAAAAAAATTAACTATAACTCTCAAAACAAAAAGAATCTGACAATGTTTGCAGAATATATTATAACTTGGCTGTGAATATTACCTAACACCATCAGCAGCTGTGTACTGTCCTGACTTGGGTTTTGTTGAGATGAAGACCATGCTACCCACTCTGCCTGGTTTCACACCCTATCACAGTAAACAAACAAATACACAATGTGATTGGCAGAGCTACCTTAGCTAACTGTAATAGATGTGGTAATGATGTTGTATTGTTTTGTCTGTATTACACTTTTTAAAACAAGGTGGATAGAGTTTATACCCAATTTCAAAAATAAATGAAACATCAATAATTGGTGATTAGCCTAAGTTCTTTTGTACTTACCAGTCTTCGTGGTTTATGCCATCGCTGCTCGATTTCTGTGCAGCTCAGGACAGGCGGTACTGCTTTCAGCTGAAGTGTAGAGTACTTTGTGGTCTGGTACAGTAGTGCAACACTGTGGTTGCAGAGAGCGGTTCCAGCCACACAGGAGTACTCAGCCATAGCAATTTCAATGGGTGAGCTGCCCTCAAAAGTAATCTATGAATAAAACACATACAAAGTCAGTTCTTACCTCATACTGACTAATGTTCCCATCATGAATAGGCTTACTTAAACTTATGCTCCAAAGAACAGGAGCAGTACAGAATTGAACAGGCTAGTATAGCCTAGACTGAGGGTACAAAATCAGCGCTTACCTCACACTGACTAATGTTCCCACCATGAATAGGCTTACTTAAATTTATGCTCCAAAGAACGGGAGCAGTAATAACCAGTTTCTGGAGTGTCCATGAAAGTATAGATCAGGTTTAAGTAGGCTTTCTTAATGTCAAATACAGACTTGAGTTATTATTGTTATTCTACCCACATGAAAAAATACTATAGTATATTATAGTAAAATTACTCTAGTAAATGCTATAGTTTTTTTTAACCGTACTATAGTAAATATACAACAGTAAATTAACAAAGTGTAGTAAATACTATAATATACTACAATTTACTGTAGTATCTTTACTATAGTATGGTTCAAAAACACTATAGTATTTGCTAGAGTAATTTTACTGTACTTTTACTATAATATACTATAGTATTTTTTTCATTTGGGTACATCCACATCACCAACTATAGGCACATGAATACCCCAGAATCTGATTTAAACTGATAACTGTTTAACTGAACTGATCTTGAACCGAAGTGGTTAAACACATGTTTTCCACCCTACTCTGAGGTCGTGAGGCTTCTCGAGCTTCCTCATGGACCTATAACAAACAGCCCTGACGGTCACCCTCCCTGGAGGGTCTTTGTTTGACACTGTGGGAATTCAACATCATTCATGTAATGTTAGACAAAACACGCTGGACTTCTTTTCAACACGGTACCGTCGATCAAACAACCTGATGCACAGACAAGGGTGGTAAATAATCTTGATCGGGGCCACCTCTGAAAATCTCATACTAATCCTAACTTGACAGCTGTCTAAACTTAGTGTCCGATAGTGATAGGTTATGTTCTCTCAGCGCTGATTGAATCGTTTCCTCTAGTTCTGAAAAGTTCGTGCTTTTCAGGGTGCTGCGTTTTTGTTTAGGTCACCTCAACTAAAAAACGTTAAGAACAATTTATAATTCTACAAATCTAAAATCTCTACAGGACAACTGACCTAAATGTTAGCTACATACATAGCTACTGCCAGAGCCGCGTTCTATCTATAAATATCAGAGAGAGATCTATATCTAGCTGTACGGGTCTGACTACTGCTAGCTAGTTAGCGATAGCACTATGTGAATGTGTTTTGCTGTCAATTTCAAACTCACCTTCATAGTTGTCAATGAAACTTGACAGGTACATCTTGTACCCCTTTTCCCGTTTACTATGGGGGGCAGGGCATCCATTACGGACGAGCCTGTGGACATCCGAAATGGTAATCTTGGGCAGGTCTTGTAAACACCTAGTGTAAAACAGCGCCATTTTACCGGAAGGACTGGATCACACACTCGAGAGAGCGGAAGTAGAACGGAAGTAGAGTCTTGCACAGAGCGAATTAAGATAGTATTAGGGTTCTCAGATGAAACTATATTTATCGAACTAAAAATATGAAATAATAGAATGTAAAAACAATACTAACCAATTAAAAACAAACTCAAATACTACCATGTACTACTATTTAGCCTAGGCTACTTGGCTCTTTTTATGTTTCCACAGGTTTCACTGATGTTATGTTTGTTTTCAAATTCAGTTTAGTTTTAATTAGTTTTTATAGTGTTTTTTTTTTTAAATGCTTAGTTTTAGTTTAGTTTTTATTAGTTTTAGTCACATCTTCTATACAGAATGCACACCCTATATAAATACCACAGCTGTACAATTTTCACACCCTATACTAATTTGACCCTATACAGTCAATAGCCTACTCGATCTGGATTGAAACAGCAAATATTCAGTGTAAAAGTAAAAAAAAAATGGCATAACATTATTTAATATTTGAATCACAGCTTATATAGTGTTTTGACATCGACAACCATAAACAAAAAGTGCATTTTACCTCAAACTTGCTCTAAAGAAGGCTTGATCGCTTCTCGGGACATTAACACACTGACAAAATTATATTCAGAATTTAAAATATTTTTATACCATTTTTTAATGTGTGATTGTTTAAAGGTGTTCACAAGATACCAAACTTTCGTGAACTTGCTCACTCGTTCTCATGGAGACGCGGTGTGCACGGAGGGGCTGTGTGTGTGTGTGTGTGTGTGTGTGTGTGTGTGTGTGTGTGTGTGTGTGTGTGTGTGTGTGTGTGTGTGTGTGTGTGTGTGTGTGTGTGTGTGTGTGTGTGTGTGTGTGTGTGTGTGTGTGAGAGACTCATGAGTGACAGAGAGACGGAGGGAGAGCAGGGAAAGGAAATGCAGCTGAACGAATATGCTGTTTTAAATAGCGTTAAAAAATGAAAGACCTTGACAAAGACGAAAACTAAGGACATTTACTCTATAATTTTATTTTATTTTATTTTAGTTAGTTTTGCCAAACACACATTACAGTTTTAGTTAGTTATTGTTTTTTTTTTGTAATATATGCCTCGTTTTTATTTTTATTTCAATTTTTTTCCCACCTAGTTTTCGTTTTTTTGTTTGTTTTTGTTTGTTTTCGCCCCCCCCCAAAAAAAAATTGCTTAGTGCAAACCACCCTTAAAGTGCTGAAATGAACTAAAACAGTGATATTAAAAGATCAAATTCAGTTTACAGCTTTTTGATGATGCATACTATATACAGGCGAGTAGATGAGGCAAGAATATGAACGCAACGTGTTTTCTTTATAATGGGTTTCGATGGGAAAACACCAAATGAGAAACCTAGTGTTGCACTAATATTCTGTGTTCGTCTGCTTTCCTGTACAAAGTACGCAACAACATCAATAAGGTGTATATTGAATTTGGTATTTTAATATCACTGTCAAACCTGGTAAAAATGACTAGAGGCAATGGAGGAGAGCCTTGTTTGGCCCTCCAGGTGGGCGTTCCTATAAGCGCGTGACGACACGTGAAAATTATGGATAGCCTACATTGATGATGCACCACACAGGCATCTGAACACAACACGTGGAATGAATCATGTTCCTCCAAAAGAAAGATATTAGATGCCATAATAACGCAGTGCGTTCAAAACGAAAGTGAAAGTGTGATTTCAAGACGTGTATGGTAACGAAGCTACAAATAAACGGTCTAGGATAACCAATTTAAACTTTAGTCTGTGAGCCTAAATTTGCGCCAAGGTTATTTTCGTAAACGAAAACTGAAACTAAGAATAAAACACATTTTCGTAAACTGAAATAAAATTAAAAAATCATAATAGGGTCGTTCCTGTTATACAGTGACTTTTCTGTCTTTATGATTTACTTAGCCTACTCATTTTTTTTGTTTGTACGGTTGAATTCCAGCAGGAAAAACAAATGATGTAATTTCCTGAAAATTGTCTCAATGAAATTCTGGCCTTTTTGAGAGAAAAAGAAATGAATACTTGAGAAATGAAAGAAATGAATACTTTATTCAGCAAGGATGTGTTAAATCGACCCATTATCACACGGTTCAGTAGATCTCCCTTTAATGTCATCTGTTGGAAATCCCCAAACACCCCGAGTTGATCTGAGCCCCTGCCAGACCCTCTTCAGGTTTCTCCAAAGTCATGATCTGGAAAAACAGCAGAGATCCCCACCGATCCATTCTGATTGGCTGACATGCGTCTTGCATAACATTAAACAGTTATTTAAACAGTGTCCCAAACTAATACAGCAAAAGGATATCAAGAGAAGAGCACCATCATCTAGCAGAAAGCTTCAGCTGTTTGGACTCCAGATTCCCTCAGGTTTGGCTTTTATGTAGCCTTTAATTATAATTATTCATTTAGCAGACGCTTTTTATCAAAACTAAACATGGTTCCTAGGAAATTACGAGAAGGTTAATTTTGTCAGAACACTCTCAGAACAAAGCTAAAGAGATTCTGGTTCGTTCTGGCGCTAAAACGTTTAACATAAAAACACGAGGAGTACTTTTTTTTCATAGTTTTCAGTCACGAGACTGTCGCGGAGCCTTGGAGGGCAAAACCGCCATAGAGCTGTCAAATTTCCATCTTAAAACAAAAATATGTGAACAAGATGCACGTTTCGGGCCCTTATGATCCATATACAGCACCTGCTGCAGTATTCAATCACTGAAAACAGCTTAACGTGAAAAACACTATAGAGTGAGTTGCACCAATAAGGATTATATTAAGCAGAGTTTAAAGGATTTGTTGATATGGGTTTTATTTTAAATCGAGTCATTGCACCACTTTACTTTAATTAAACACAGATTATTTACGCAGTAAAACCGTAAGAAGAGCTGATCAAGCCGCAGACGGAGGTGAACTGAAGACAGGCTAAAGAATCCTTACACTCTAAAAAAAAAGGTTCTATATGGCACCAAAAATGGTTCTTCGTCGTAATCATAGGGGAACCAATTTTGGTGCTATATAGCACCATATCTTAACATGTTCTGTATATGGTAGCGGTGCTATATAGCACCTGAGTCAAAGAACCAGTGAAGAACCGCTGAAGAACCGCTGAAGAACCAAAATTGGTGCTATATAGCACTTAAAAAGGTTCCCCAATGATTACGAGCCAAGAACCATTTTTGGTGCCATATATAACCTTTTTGGTAACACTTTATTTTGATGGTCCCTTTTGAACATTCTGTTAACTACAAGTAACTTTGCAACTACATGTCAACTAGCTCTCATTAGAGTATTAGTAGACTGTCTACTTAATATCTGCCAACTCTTTATTGTGATGGTCCTCCAACAGACATTCTACTGACTATAAGTAACTTTGCAACTACATGTCAACTTATTCTAACCCTAACCCTACCAGTCTACTTATACTCTACTAAACCGCTAATGAGAGTTAGTAGACATGTTGATGCAACATTACTTCTAGTCAACAGTATATGTTAAAGGGACCATCAAAATAAAGTGAAACCACCTTTTTTTTTAGAGTGTAGTGCAACCCACCCTTAAAGTGCTGTAATGAACTAAAACAGGGATAAAAAGATCAAATTCAGTTTACAGCTTTTTGATGATGTATACTATATACAGGCGAGTAGATGAGGCAAGAATATGAACGCAAAGTGTTTTCTTTATAATGGGTTTCGATGGGGAAAACGCCTAACGAGAAACCTCGTGTTGCACTAATATTCTATTGAATTTGGTATTTTAATATCACTGTCTTACCGCATCTGACTACAAACCTGGTAAAACTGACTAGCGGGCAATGGAGGAGAGCCTTGTTTTGCCCTCCAGGTGGGCGTTCCTATAAGCGCGTGACCACACGTGAAAACTATGGATAGCCTACATTGATGATGCAACACAGGCATCTGAACGCAACACGTGGAATGAATCATGTTCCTCCAAAAGAAAGCTATTAGATGCCATAATAACGCAGTGCGTTCAAAACGAAAGTGAAAGGTTATTTTCGTAAACTGAAATAAAATAAAAAAATCATAATGAAAAACTAAAACTAAACGAAACTAACAACTCTTATTGAAAAACTAACTGAAATAAAATAATAATTAGCAAAAATAAATATTCGTTTTCGTAATTAATAAACTCTCTTTAATCTGACCTGTAGTGGTTGAGGGAGTGTCTGTATATGGCGCTACTGAACGTGAAGTGAGCTGAGGAGACAAAGTAGGGAATACCAGGACACACACACACACACACACACACACACACACAGCACACACACACACACACACACACAGCACATACACTTCATTATTTAATCACACCGTCTTCACAACAGTTTGTGTTGGCTGTAGTCAGATGGCAAAGCCTATATTGTACTAGCCTACTGAAGAAATAATCTTTAAATAAATAAGCTTTTAATTGTTTTACAATATTTCATTTTTAATATGAATGAGTTTGTCTGGAATGTATCATCTTTACTTTTATATTTTTATGTTGCATTTATTTGGTTCTTTGTTCAATCTCCATTCACCATTGTTTGTCGTATAGGTCCTTAAAGGTGAAGACCCAACTTTATGCAAGTTTTGATTCCCCTCTCCGTTAAACTTATTTTGTTGGACTGTCCTGGGTTAAAACAAGAATGCTCTTTTATCAAGTTATTTCACTTAAGGACTTATTTAGAAAGATTATACATGAAAAGATTGTGGATTTTTTTTTATCATAAGTTTATTTTAAAAATCTTGTATAATATGACTTGTCGTGTTTGTTTGCTTGGTTTTATTGCATTTATGTATATGATATTTGTATTTTTGTAATATAATTTTTGCCATGAAAATAGCCTTAGATGCTGACATGGCATTAAATAAAATAATCCGTATTCTCTTTATTTTATTTGTATTATTAAGATGTCTGCACAAGAGATAACTCTAATCTGTGCAAACATTAAACTTTGCTGAAATTAAAAATCTTGATTTGGTCTCTACACTTCGTTCTGGTGACTCTGCTAAACTATAGCAGAGTTACTGGAGTTACTATAGCAGATATAACTATAAATCTTCTATTTGATGAAGATCAAAATGACGGTGGGGGCGGTGTCATGGTGGGCAAGAGATGTAACCAGTAGCCGAGCAAGAAGCAAGTGCATTCTGGGAGTTGTCTTTCGTCCACATGAGTCAAAAATACATTTTCTGTCTTTTCTCAGTCTAGAAGGCACCAAATACAAAAATAATTTCACATTTCTACTTCATAAATTACCCAAATTCAAATACACATTTATCTTTCCAACGCTGAAGTACCCCTTTAATGTGAAAACAGAAGACCAAATTCAGTAGGCTATACACCAATATTGATGATGCACAATATACAAGCAAGCGAGTCCAGATTAGAACCTGATCATAGGCAGAAGGTGAACCAACTCCAGGCCAAATTTAAGATAGGCCCAAAGTATTCTTCTGCGGTCCGCGTTATGTAATTTGCATCATCAGGATTGGCCAGGGACTACCACTCACACAGCCCGTGTACAGCCCATTGTGAGCGTGCAGACGGTGCGTTGCACGTGCAACTGCACGTGTGAGCGATTTGAGTGCACTGTAAAGCTGCTTCTGAAACAATCTGTATTGCATAAAGCACTATTTAAATAAAGGTAACTTGACTTGTCTTGCTGTAAGCTGAAAACGTTACAAAATAAACCATGTTAAAAATATTCAGGCTGTTTATGCTAAGAAAAATAAAAGTAAATGAGATAGACTAATAAATAATTAGTTGTCATATATTTAAACATTGTCTCTTTCATGTAGGATAAATGGTTTGGGGAAAATGGATGGCAGGAAGAGCTGTGAACCTGACAAGGAGCTGAGTACTGATGTGAATATGAGAAGACCAGAGTCATCATATAACGGTAATTTAATATCGATGTGTAAGAACAACAATTTACATTTTGGAAAACATCAATGTCTTATACATTAAAAGCATATTCTAAGATTTGTTTTTCTATGATGAAATAAGTTCTTATTCCTTTAACTGTTGCAGGTGCAGGAGCAGAAGCAGCTGTGGCAGCATCTGCAAATGCAGCAGCAGGAGAAGAAAGGGCAAGTCTACAATCACCACTATCTGCAAAAACATGGACAGCATTAAAATCCACAGTAATAATAGCACTGACAGTTGCAGTAGTAGTAGATAAGGCAGTAACAACAGGAGTTGCTGTAGTAGCGGGAGCAGTAGCAGGAGCAGCAGCAGGAGCAGTAGCAGGAGCAGCAGCTATATGCACTTTAAGATCATTATGGGAAGCAGAAGTGAGAGCAGTAGCAGCAGAAGTGGGAACAGTGGCAATAGCAGCAGTAGCTGGAGGTGTAGCAGGAGCAGCAGCAGCAATATTGCAATCATTAGTAGGAGCACAATCACAAAGAGGATCAGCAGTAGTTGGAGCAATAGCAGGAGCTGCAATAGTAGCAATAGCCAGACCACAATTACAATGGGTAACAAATACAATACAGTGGGCAATAGATACAGTTAAGTGGGTGATATCTCTAGTAAAAAAAATTATAGCAGCAGTAAAATGGGGTATTGAAGTAGTAAAAGTAGCAATACCCACAGCAACAGTAATTGGAGGATCGGGATTAGCAGCAGCAGCTGTATATAAACAAGTATCACAGGCAGGAGTAACAGCAGCAGAATCAACAGTAGCAGGAACAACAGCGCAAGGAACAGGGTCATCCGCAGAGGGAATAGGGTCAGCAGGAACAACAGCACAAGGAACTGGGTCATCCGCAGCAGGAGTAGGGTCAGCAGGAACAACAGCGCAAGGAACAGGGTCATCCGCAGCAGGAACAGGGTCAGCAGGAGCAACAGCAGCAGGAACAGGGTCATCCGCAGCAGGAATAGGGTCAGCAGGAACAACAGCGCAAGGAACAGGGTCATCCGCAGCAGGAATAGGGTCAGCAGGAACAACAGCGCAAGGAACTGGGTCATCCGCAGCAGGAACAGGGTCAGCAGGAACAGGGTCAGCAGGAGCAACAGCAGCAGGAACAGGGTCATCCGCAGCAGGAATAGGGTCAGCAGGAACAACAGCGCAAGGAACAGGGTCCTCCGCAGCAGGAACAGGCTCAGCAGGAACAGGGTCAGCAGGAGCAACAGCAGCAGGAACAGGGTCATCCACAGCAGGATCAGCAGCAGAAGCAATAGCAACAGGAACAGGGTCAGCAGCACTAGGATCATTAGTAGCAGGAACAGGGTCAGCAGCACTAGGATCATTAGTAGCAGGAACAGGGTCAGCAGCACTAGGATCATTAGTAGCAGGAGCAGGATCAGCAGCAGTAGGATCATTAGTAGCAGGAACAGGGTCAGCAGCAGTAGGATCATTAGTAGCAGGAAAAGGGTCAGCAGCAGTAGGATCAATAACAACAGGACTAGCAGGATCAGGAGCAGCAGGAGTAGGAGTAGCAGCAGTAGCAGGACCAGCTGCAGCATCAGGAGGATGGATCGGAGGATTACTGGGAGGATTTGTGCGTGGACTTGTGACACGATCAGGAATTAATGGATCGCAACAGGAAGGACAATCCCAGACACCAGCAGCAGTGATGGTAAGATTTCAGATTTTGCCAGAATAACTATGCTCACCGTTATGAACTGCGCTGGAGAACTTATGGGGTTCCAGTGGCGTCCAGTGGCAGCTTACATTCTTAGTCTGGCCGTTTAATATGAATCATACCATTAAAGGTGCAGTAAGCGAATTCTGAGAAATTATGTTGAAATCACCAAAACAAACATGACCCTACCCAAAAGGATCACAGCCCTATCTTGATAACTCCACCCCCTAAATTCATGAATACACCGTGCAACACAGGCTAGACTATGGAGTGACTATACTGTGTCTGCAGCCCTAGTAAGATGTGATCTCATCAAATAGGGAAAGCAATTTGTGTTGCTTGAACTGAAGTGATTCATATTCCCATATTTTTGGAATCCAGGTGTTGTATGATGGAGGGTCAGGTTTTAACCATCTGCAAGTGATACACTTGATAGCTGCAGTGAGTAGAATTTGTAGTAAATATATTTTAGCTCTACTTTCAAAGCCTTCTGGATGCACACCTAAAAGGGCTATTATGGGGTTTTGAGAGGAACTGTTCCATTAATTTTGGCCTCAGATTTCTCCTGTATCTGTAATGTGTTATTTGAATTCTTAGACAGAAATAACATATATCCTTTAGAAGTAATATTTTTCACTACATGTCCAATTTGTATTTCTTAAAAAAGAAATTCTATTGGTGAGTGCTTTTTAACTAATTTTCTAATTTCTTATGTGTTGTGAGGAAATGTCTCAGTTGTAAATATTCAGACCTTGAGAGTGAAAAATTTGTTTCTTATTCATTCAGATGATTTAACCGTTTCATTGTGAAATAATTGGTGCAGATAGTTAAATCATATTGAGACATATTCAGAGGTATTTGAATTTTTGTGGAGGGATTTGTAGAAATCTGCAAAGGATTCTGCAATTTCATCAGGTTTGTTACGGGGATTGATAGAGCAACAAGATTTTATTTTTTTTGTATGATATTTGAGGATCTTTGCATTCTTAATGTAATTGTTAACAAATACTAGCTCTATTCCCATGTTAATAATATCTTTGGTTAATAAATCTAAGATTTCCTTCGAACGTATCAGTTATTAAGCTATTGTATTCTCTTTGCACGTTGTGCACCCGCCTATAGGGTCACATTAATAATCTGCCCTTTAAATAACAAAAAAATACTGCGCCATTGACTTTTGACCAGGTTTTTGTTGGTCAATGGTGCATTTGTTTTCAGTTGCTTCAAAATAACCAACAATGTGCCTGAACAAACCTTGTTTTCAGACCAGCATGCCCATCGACATACAGATGGACGCGAGCGCATTTGCCATTTAACCAACGTGGTGCAGGACATGACAATGATAAATGCGTTGGACTGAAACTAGCAAAAAACTAAGGACTTACTCTGGGGACGGTCGAAGCTGTTGTTCGTACCCCAGAATTTTTTTTTTTCGGAACTCAATTCCCATTGTTTTCTAACCATGACCAAAACGCTGGGGAAGTGTGCCCAATCCCAAGGGAGGAGAATGCTTTTGAGGCCACAGCCGAAGGGAGATTATGTGTGGAGGCTACACATATGAACTGACCTGAGGTGCAGTATATGGAAGATCTCTGATGTAGGTCCTACCTAGCTAAGGAGGAACTGCTACAGGAGGAACTGGTACAGAGACAGGGCAGAGCAGAGCTGCCCATGAAAAGACACAGGTTTACCTTCAGGGAAACCGTATTGTTGACAATATACATATGGGATTACCAAGCTGGGAATCACATCATGTGGGCATCTAGTCCAGTACAAGGGCTGACCAACCGGCATGCAGAAGATACTGGGTCTGGTGTCAGACGCCACTGCCACGTCTGACTGCCGAAGAATGCTGGAGGAACTCGAACAGGGTTCGCAGCCCCCTGTTAGATGGGAATGCACACAGGAAGAGACCGGCTCCACTTGGAGATTATAGAATCTTGCAGTTCTGCAGATGTCTGTCGCAGAGGCACTTTGTGCCAATGCCCAGGAGGAAGCAACACCTCTAGTTGAGAGGGCTCTCATCCCTGGGGGACACCGCTCATTTTGGGACTAAGTGATGGCATCCACTATCCAGTGGGCCAACCTCTGTTTAGAGAAAGCCTTTCTCTTCTGCTGACATCCAAAGCAAACAAAGAGCTGCTCTGAGCTTACAAAGCTCTGCGTACGGTCCATATAAACACGCAGTGTGCAAACGGGACACATCAGTGTGAGGGCTGTGTCTGCCTCCTCCTGGGGCAGTGCTTGCAAAGTTCACCATCTGGTTCCGAAAGGGAGTGGTGGGAACTTTAAGCATGTATCCAAGCCAGGGTCTCAGGATGACGTGAGACAAAGTCTGCACAAATTCCAGGCACGATTCTGTTTGCCTTTGAGCTCGCTTCTGAGCAGCTGCTGACTCCATATGAGGAGAGGGAGGGCGAGTTGTGACATGCGATGAGAACATAGACCACCAAGTGTTGTCCTCATCAGTACGTGCTTGCCTACAGCATCTGTCGGAAACCGGCGCAGGGCAAGGTGTACTGCTAGCAACTCAAGGCAATTGATTTGCCACTGCAGCCGAGGTCCTGTCCAGGAGCCTGAGGCAGCATGCCATTTCAAATGGCACCCCAGCCAGTGGTGAAGACATCTGTTGTGACAACAACATGCCTGGACACTTGTTCTAGGGGCAAAATCCTGTAACATCCTGACTTAGATCCTGACTCAGTCTGAGGGCCATGCTCTATTGTGTCCTTCGCCAGGAGGACTGCAATCTGATCTACAGGATAGGAGTGTCCTTTCCCACCACCGAGATGAACAGGACGCTGATGAACCTGGGGGGACGCCTGGCAAACTGTACGAGTGGCACCAAAGGTACAACAGAGGTACCTGTGGGGAGGCAGCGAAGCAGTGCATCCCAGAGTATAGGCGGTGAGTGTGGTGCACTTACCTGGCTCCGTGGATCTCCTGAAGGAATGGGTAGGGAGGCATAAGGAGGCAGAATGTCCACAAAACACGGATGAGGCAGTGCTTCCCGTTCCCGTGGCGAATGAGGGTGTGGCTAAGAGTGAAGAAGCGGAGCGGAGTGGACCACTAGAGTGGACATCATCTGGCCAAGGGCCCACGTCGTGATTTCCGATGGCCTCAGTCTCCGACTCAGAACTACCCTTGTGCAGCTCTTTGAGAGCTTTTACCTGATGGACCTGCAGGATGGCCATGGGATGCAAAGTGGAGGCAGCCTGTCCAGCGTGGAGTAAGCCTTAGCAGCCAAGGCTGCTGTCGTCTTATTTGCCTTGGATGGTAGAGGTGGACGACACTGCCAGGTGGCAACACTTTGTGGCTACAAGTGCACCACAATTGCATGCTCCACCTCTGGAATATCCAAGTAACCCTTGACATCATGAGAGTGGAGGAGGCAGAAGAATGGCTTTGGGCAGTAAAACTCATGCCTCCATAAGGAGAGTCGCGACTGCAACACCAACATGGACATCGTTTTGCAATGAGAGCCTGCACCATCCACAAATGCTCTCTCAGCATGTTTGCCCAGGCATGTGAGACAGCGATCATGGCTGTCAGATGAGATCAGGAACGACCTCATCCAGAAACATGGACAAAGACATCTTGAAAAAGATGTTGATCGTCCATGCTTGCTTTTTTAGTGAACTGCTCTTTCAGCTGAATGCCGCTGAAATGTGCCTTCACACAGGCCGAGAAGAACCCACAACAAGCTGTGAAAGCAAAAAATAGCCATAACTCTCATTAGGGCTGCACGATATGAGGAAAAGCTGCGATGTGCGATAACATTGTTTAATATTGCGATGACGATATGACTTGCGATAAATATTCAAATGTGAATGTTAGCTATACTGTTCCCATGTCTTAGTGCTTTAACAGGTTCTTTGCGAACATAGAACCTAAACATTAAATAGCCTATTCCCGCTGAATAAAGAAATCAAATAGCTAATTTTTTACATGCTTTTATTGAACAAATTGCACATAGATGAGGCATTATAACTATAAGAAATTAACATTCAATTTCCCCTGCTACTTTTGTGGGGAAAATAACTTTTTTAATTAAATAAATAAATAGAAATAAAAATGGCCATTTAAAATAACTGTAATGGCTCTCACTACTACAATCCTTAAGGGGGTTTATAAAACCAGCAAAAAATATCTGCCCCTTAGGATAAGTTACTGCCTTGGTTATCTCTTTAGGGCAAGTTCTTGGCCAAGAAAACCAGCATGTTAACTTTGCTAGGTTTCAAACATGTACGTAGACATGTTACCATATTCCCTGAAGTGCTGAAGAGCCTCTCTGAGGGAGAACTAGTCGCAGGTATACAAAGATACTTCCGAGCAAGTTTGGTCAGCTTAGGGTAGGTGACCTGGTGGAGTTTCCACCAGGCCAAAGGGTCTGCTTCACTGTGAATGATGGGGGAGAACAAGTAGCTGTTAAGTTCAGCTTCAACAGCTTGCTTCAGATGCATGAAAGATGCTGTTGGAGTGGAGCTTGGATTTGTTTTGAACAAACTGCCCAATGATCGCTTTGTCTTTTTTTCGCTGGGTGGCTCCATGGTCTGGGCCTCTGTGTTCTCAGAAGGTGTCCCCTCCTTCTGTGCTGAATCTTTAATTTCTGACATGATCCTGCTCTTGACGTCCTCAACTTTTTCACTGCTGATGTAGGTGACCTTGAACCTGGGGTCCATGAAGAATGTGATGTCCAGAAGTTCTTGTGTTCCTGGGTCATCATACTTTGTATTCATGTAATCCAGGATTTTCACTTTAATGGACTTGGTTAAATCTGTGTCATCTTCCTTAAGAAGGTTCTCAACAAGAACCGATGTCTTAAAAGATGAAGGACTGGTTTCACATATGAAACACTGACATAGATTTCCCCGGAAAGAGCATCAGTAAATTCCTGCAAAGGGCGTAAAGGTTTACAGACTCTAGTACATCCAGGTCCTGCCAGGAGGGAACCAGATGCCATGTTCCCTTTCAGTCGGTCACGTTCGACGTACGTCGGAACTGACCGACGAATTGGGATCTATTTTCAGAGACCAATCTACTTCGAGTGTATAGAAACGAGCCAATAAACATTGGCATGCGGTTCACGCACCGCCCCGCAGCGCGGGTATAAAACACGGACGTGAACAACGCATACCGCTTTCAACTTCGGAGCCGATGGTTTTGCTGCTTACCTGCACAAGACTGTTTCTGCCGAGAGTGTTCAAGAGAACGAGTCTGGAGAGTGCTCTTCCTGGTGTTGGCGTGACGGCGCGAGTCAGCGAGTGGCCGCAAAAGACTTCCGGTGTTGGTTCGTTGGGCGTTTCCTTTGAGTGCTCACCCGCGGGCTTGCACTATCGGACCGCGGGGAGCCGCGGCCATCTCCCTGAGTGCTTCAGCACTATAAAAGAGCATTTTTCCATTCACAAAAGAGCAAAATACACGGTTTGACCCTGCGTCTTTTTCAAGATGTCATTCAAACCGTGTGTTTCTGGATGCCATCGTTTTCTGTCCCCAGTTGACGGTCATGATCGTTGTCTCACGTGTTTGGGCGTTCAACACGCTGAGGCAGCGCTTGTGAATGACTCATGTTCCCATTGCGGGAACATGACCATCGCAGTGCTTAGATCTAGGCTCGAATACCTCAAACGGGGTGGAGACCCAATGCGCATCTCCCGATCTAGCGGTCCTCCCGCTGCAAAGCAGAGGGCTGCTACTTTGGCGGATGCCTTTGGTGGAGATATGAGGGTGACGGTCAGGGCTTCCCCGGCGGGCCAAAAACCCCTTGGGCCCCTCCCACCCTCCGCTGCGCCGGTGGAGCTTTCGGAGGAGCGCGCTGGTTCTTCCCACGGGGGGCCGGCCGTTTCCTTTGGGGCTCCGGCTGAGGATATGATTTCGCTGGCTGCATCGGAGGATGAGCTAATGGGTTCTGGAGATGACGACCCGGCTGCGTTGCCCCCTTCGGGTGTGGCAGCGTTGTCCGAGCCGGATCCAGAGCTTACGGCTATGCTCTCCCGGGCCGCCGCGAGTGTCGGGCTCGAGTGGAACCCTCCACCGTGTCCCGAACCCTCGCGGTTGGATGATTGGTATCTCGGGGCGGCCCGTGCTGGTTCTCAGTGCCCCGCCCCAGTGCCATTCTTCCCGGAGGTGCATCAGGAGCTCACAAAGTCGTGGTCGGCGCCCTACAGCGCCCGCCATCGATCGACTGACTCCTCCATCCTCACTACCCTCGACGGTGGTGTGGCTAAGGGCTACGTGGGGATACCTCCGGTCGAGCACGCCGTGGTGATGCAACTGTGTCCCAGGGCCGCGGTCGACTGGCGGAATGCCCCGCGTCTCCCCTCCCGGGCGTGTAAGTTCTCGTCCGGGTTACTGGGCAAGTCTTACGCTGCCTGCGGGGAAGCCGCATCATCGCTGCATGCCATGGCGCTCCTGCAGGTCTACCAGGCCAAAGCGCTCAAGGAGATGCACGAGGGTAGTGCCGACCCAGGGATCATGCAGGAACTGCGGACAGCGACGGACCTCGCCCTCCGGGCGACGAAAGTCGCTGCCCGCTCCCTGGGTCGGGCGATGTCCACTATGGTGGTCCAGGAACGCCACCTGTGGCTGAACCTGGCTGATATGCGCGAAACCGACAAAATGCGGTTCTTCGACGCCCCTGTCAGTCAGGCCGGCCTCTTCGGCGACGCCATCGAGAGCTTCGCCCAACAGTTCTCGGTGGCCCAGAAGCAGACGGAGGCGATCAAGAACATCCTGCCCCGGCGGACCGCTGCTGCCTTCACCCCTCCGCCGGGTCCAGCGCCTCCTCCTGCTCGTCGCCGAGGGCGTCCTCCTTCGTCCGCCTCCGCCCCTGCTAAACCCAAGCAGCAGCCTCCACCCGGGAAGCAGGGCGCCGGACGCAAGGGGGCCGCCCAACCCGCTCAGGGCCCCGCTAAGTCTGCCGGTAAACGTAAGGGTAAGCGGCCCTGAGACGGGCAGCCCAGGGACGGATGGATCTGCTCGGAGGGAGATGGTGTCCGCACTCCTCCCCCCCCCGGAGGAGGACCGGGGGGCCAACAACATAACATCTCTGCCACTAGCTCCTCGGAGCTCAGTGGTACCCACATTGTCAATAAAAGAGCAGTTTCCTATGTCCCTGGGCCCCAAGAGGGCCAAGATCGTTGTGCGCGACGCCCCCGGGCCTTGCCACTCCAGTCTTCCCCTCTTCTCGCCAGGGGGCAGTGTGAGGCTAGAGGACGCCCCCGGGCCTTCTCTCCCACACACTGCCCCACCTCGGAATGTTCAGACCCTTCTCCGGGTCGCCTCCGGGCCGTCCGAGTCAGGTCTGAACATTCCACCTCGCTGCCTCACCCCGGGTACGTCTGTGGTGCCGTTGGTCCCGCTTGCTCAGTTTCTGGGAGCCTGGCTAGAGCTCCCGGGGCTGTCTCGCTGGCTCATCCGTACCATCAGACTCGGTTACGCGATTCAGTTCGCGCACCGGCCCCCCAAATACAGGGGCATCCTGTTCACCTCAGTGCGGAGCAGCGATGCCCATGTATTGCGGGCGGAGATCGATGTCCTACTGGCGAAGGGCGCGGTCGAGCCGGTTCCTCCAGCCGATATGAGGTCGGGGTTCTACAGCACCTACTTCATTGTACCCAAGAAAGGGGGTGGGTTACGGCCAATCTTGGATCTGCGCATTTTGAATCGGGCCCTGCACAGACTTCCGTTCAAAATGTTAACGCAGAAACGCATCTTCGAATGCATCCGTCCCCAAGATTGGTTTGCAGCGATCGACCTGAAGGACGCGTACTTTCATGTCTCTATCCTTCCTCGACACAGACCGTTCCTACGCTTTGCGTTTGAGGGGAAGGCATATCAGTACAAAGTCTTGCCCTTCGGGCTGTCCCTGTCGCCCCGCGTCTTTACGAAAGTCGTGGAGGCAGCCATTGTTCCACTCCGAGAACGCGGCGTTCGCATTCTCAACTATCTCGACGACTGGCTTATACTCGCCCAGTCTCGGGAGCAGTTGTGCGAACACAGGGACCTGGTGCTCCGTCACCTCAGCCTGTTGGGCCTTCGGGTCAACCGAGAGAAGAGCAAACTCTGTCCCACGCAGAGGATCTCTTATCTCGGCATGGAGCTGGATTCGGTCAATCGGACTGCGCGCCTCACAGAGGAACGAGTCCAGTCAGTGTTGAACTGCTTGAATACATTCAAGAGCAGGACGGCGGTCCCACTGAAATTCTTTCAGAGGCTCCTGGGGCATATTGCTTCATATGAGACCGCTTCAGCGCTGGCTACACGACCGAGTCCCGAGGTGGGCGTGGCAGAGCGGCCAGTATCGGGTCCCAGTTACCCCGTACTGTCGCCAAACCTTCAACCCTTGGTCCGACCCCTCGTTCTCACGGGCCGGAGTGCCCTTAAGACAGGTGTCCAGGCATGTTGTGGTATTCACAGATGCCTCAGCCTCGGGTTGGGGGGCCACGTACAACGGGCATGCAGTCTCGGGTCTGTGGACGGGGCCCCAGCTGCATTGGCATATCAATTGCCTGGAGTTAATGGCGGTACGTCTTGCGCTAAGTCGCTTCAAGAAGCTGCTTCAGCACAAACACGTACTGGTCCGCACGGACAGCACTGCGGCCGTTGTGTACATCAACCGTCAGGGTGGTCTGCGCTCCCGTCGCATGCTCCAACTCGCCCGCCACCTCCTCCTGTGGAGTCAGAAGCATCTGAGGTCGCTTCGTGCCATTCACATCCCTGGTGCGCTGAACCAGACAGCCGACAAGCTCTCTCGTCAGTGTCCACTTCCGGGAGAGTGGCGACTCCACCCCCGGAGCGTCCAGCTGATATGGGACCTTTTCGGAGCCGCACAGGTAGACCTGTTTGCCACTCCGGACTCGTCCCATTGCCAGTGGTACTATTCCCTGAACGGGGGTACCCTCAGCACAGATGCACTGGCGCACAGCTGGCCCCGGGACCTACGCAAATATGTGTTTCCCCCAGTGAGCCTTCTAGCACAGACTCTGTGCAAGGTCAGGGAGGACGAGGAGCAGGTCTTGCTAGTTGCGCCCTACTGGCCCAACCAGACCTGGTTCGCCGAACTTGCACTCCTCGCGACAGCCCCACCCTGGCCGATTCCCCTGAGGAAGGACCTTCTTTCTCAGGGAGGGGGCACTCTATGGCACCCGCGTCCAGAACTCTGGAAACTCCATGTCTGGTCCCTGGACGGGACGCGGAGGTTCTAGGTGGCCTGCCACAGGCAGTGGTAGACACCATCACTTCAGCTAGAGCCCCCTCTACAAGGCGCCTCTATGCCCTGAAGTGGAACCTGTTCGTTGACTGGTGTTCTTCTCGCCGCGAAGACCCCCGGAAGTGTTCGATTAATGTTGTGCTTTCTTTCCTACAAGATGGGTTGGAGCGAAGGCTGTCTCCCTCCACCCTGAAAGTGTACGTCGCAGCAATAGCGGCGTATCACAATGTAGTGGAAGGTAAATCCTTAGGGAAGCATGACTTAATCGTCAGGTTCCTCAGGGGTGCGAGGAGACTAAATCCTCCTCGTTCTATCTCGCTACCCTCTTGGGACTTAGCCCTGGTGCTCAGAGCACTTCAGGGCCCTCCTTTTGAGCCTTTGCAGTCCGTTGAGTTAAAAATCCTGTCTATGAAGACGGTACTCCTGACTGCATTGGCCTCAATCAAGAGGGTGGGGGACCTGCATGCGCTTTCGGTCAACGAATCGTGCCTAGAATTCGGGCCCGGTAACTCTCACGTCATCCTGAGACCCCGGCCCGGATACGTGCCCAAGGTTCCTACCACTCCCTTTCGGGACCAGGTGGTGAACCTGCAAGCGCTGCCCTCGGAGGAAGCAGACCCAGCCCTGGCTTTGATATGTCCCGTCCGCGCTCTTCGCGCCTACGTTGACCGGACACAAAGCTTTAGGACCTCAGAGCAGCTCTTCGTCTGTTACGGAGGCCAGCAGAAGGGAAAGGCTGTCTCCAAGCAGAGGTTAGCCCACTGGATAGTGGATGCTATCGTCTTAGCGTACCAATCGCAAGACGTGCCTTGCCCGTTCGGGTTGCGAGCGCACTCCACAAGGAGTGTTGCCTCCTCCTGGGCGCTGGCTCAAGGTGCCTCGCTGACAGACATCTGTAGAGCTGCGGGCTGGGCGACACCTAACACGTTCGCTAGATTCTATAGCCTCCGTTTGGAGCCGGTTTCTTCCCGTGTACTCGCCTCCAACGGCCGGTAAACGCGAAGTGCCCGTTCCTGTGTCGGCTTGCTACGCCACTCCCGCCTTGGCCGGATACGTGCGTTATTTTTTCTCCAGTTGTGTTCCCCAGAAATGGTGAACCCTGTCGAGCTCCTCCGTCACCCCTTCGGTGTCAAGACGTGGCGGCCGTCTGACACCAGGCCTGCACCCGTATGCTTGTGGAACGTGTGTGTTAGGCTGGGTCCATATGTAGCGGTTCCCTCACGGTGACCCCATATGTGTATTTCCACGGTACCTGCTACCCTACTCGGCTAGCCCCGTGTCTTTCCCTTGACAGAGCCCGCTCTGTCGTCTCTGGCGGTGTTCTTTCCCCCCTGCAACCAGGTTGGAACCACCCCAGAGACTGCCATATGTTGTTACTACCCAGTTAGGTTAGTCCGTATGAGTATTTTCCACCTCCTCCTCCGGTGGACGTGGCTCCGCAGCGTACCATCTCCCAAGACGGGCATGCTTTCCCAGCGTTATCTAATAGTCACGCTGAGTGGGTCTTGCAGAAACAGCAGTGTCGGACCTCCCTGCTTAAGCCCTGTCTGCTGCTCCAACTAGGAGCACCCAGTGAGCTTGAGCAGGGCGCTGGAAGGGCCAGCACCCTGGCGTTTTTGTAGGGATCCCAATTCGTCGGTCAGTTCCGACGTACGTCGAACGTGACCGACTGAAAGGGAACGTCTCGGTTACGTATGTAACCCTCGTTCCCTGAAGGAGGGAACGGAGACGTACGTCCCGTCGCCAGGTGCTGTGCTTCAGCTGCAGGCCCGAGTCACATCTCGGCTCCTCAGTTGTAAAAGCGGTATGCGTTGTTCACGTCCGTGTTTTATACCCGCGCTGCGGGGCGGTGCGTGAACCGCATGCCAATGTTTATTGGCTCGTTTCTATACACTCGAAGTAGATTGGTCTCTGAAAATAGATCCCAATTCGTCGGTCAGTTCCGACGTACGTCTCCGTTCCCTCCTTCAGGGAACGAGGGTTACATACGTAACCGAGACGTTTTCTGGTCTGCTGCTGCTCCAAGACCCTCTCAATCATCTTTTGCCTTGAGACCCACCTAGTTTGACATTCTGTAATGAGTGAGTGTTCAGGGAGGTTGTGCTCCTGTTGTGCTTTTTTCAGTGCCGTATTCTGCTTCCAGCTGTGGGAAAAACGTCCCACCAATTTTTTGCACAGCCCAGCAGCACAGTCAATGCGGCTGTCATCCTTAACAGCATTTCCTGGAAAGAAGATAAGAAATAAATTGTTAAACTATTCAAACTACCAGTAATCATTATAGCCAATTATTTAATTATTATTGAATTATTTATAATTAATCATTATCTAACTAAATCAAATTGTATTTAATAATATAATTATTTAATTATTGTAATAAAGTAATATTTCAGAGGCTGCATAATTAACTACAATTATTACACAGTGATAATCCAGTCCTATGGGCACTAGCCCTGTCAGATAAGTGCTGACCATGCAGTGGGGAAATACAACTTAAATTAATATTCTTAATTTTACAAGTGCTCAGTGTTTGCTATTGTTTATTTTAACTTAATAATATTCAGACAGTTGCCTACATGACATCACATGCTTTTCCCCGCCGAGAACTCAATCTTTGTAAACAGTGCAATTAACAAAAATAAAATTACGTAATAAACCAGGGCAGACATAATCATCGTATGACTAATATGGTCTGTTGTTCGGGGAGTAAAATAATACTTGCAATAGCCTGCAATAGTACCATTTATTAAATGGCTTGGTTGAATTCTAATGTAGAATGCGGTCTGTTATTTCTTGATAACAGCTGCTGCTAAGTATAACACACCGTTGCCATGAAAAACAGAGCGTTGCCATGGACACACAGGATTCTAACCGTAAAGACAGAGCGAACTATTTTCTTAAGCGGAAGCAATACAATCATTTTTAAATCAATAAACTCCTATTTAAATCATTATTTTGTGTCAAATAATTTATTTGGAAGGTAGCCATGTAATAAGCAGGATAATGTAGAGCGAGGCGGTTGTTATAGCAAACACAACCCCGACAGGCTGACTAGGACCCCAACGCAAAGCGTAAAGCACATATAATTTACACTTACCAATGGCAAGATGCAGCCTATGGCCAAAGCACTGAAGTCTGACCCAGTGGTTGAGTTCTGTGGCTTTCACAATGTTTGCACCGTTGTCGGTGGTGATGCAAACCAGCTGCTCTTCCTGCAAATGCCAGCTGGCCAAAGCATCACTTAGTCCACACGCAATGTTTTCTGCTGTGTGTTGTCCGGGAAGTAGGCTGTCTGTAGACATCGTGTTTTCAGTTCAAAGTCTTGGAATTTTTGGAATGGCGACTTGCGAAAAATAAGTCTGTGATGGAATCTGGTATCTTCAGTCCAATTGGGTTATCAGGCTCACAAAACCGTCTTTAGTCACTGTGTTTATAGGCATCATGTCCTTCGCCAAATAACGAGTTATAGCCGCTGTGATTTATCTGTGGCATTTGGATGTTGTGTCATAAGGAGTAACACTCATTTAAGCATCATCTCTCCTAAATCCAAAATAATTCCATACAGCCAAAAAGCATTAACGCGCCAACCATGTCTTCAGGGCTAAACATGATAGGTCAAACTCTTTTCCCTTGTTCATATCACGATGACGATGACGATAAAAATTTGATTTATCGTTCAGCCCTAACACTCATTTGTCAGTTGCGTCTAGTTCCCGTGTTCACACAAGTTTTATTCATTTCAATATAAAAATCTTAGCTATTGAGTGACTAAATCATTAAGTCTTTGCCACCATCTAATGGCGTAATAATGTAACTTCTGTTGCTGTCACCGATCTATTTAGAGAACATTTATGTAGATCAGTGGTTGCTGTTCGTGGTCAGGGACTATTTTTTCTGGTGGAAGGTGATTTTACTTCATGGAAGTTGCATTGATACATATAATTTGGCTGTAATATTTGTATTGTGTGGTAACCGTTTTAGAAAAGCAATAAGCCCTGTGAAATATTCAAGAAGCCATGTTTCATAAGGGGAAGCATTTTTCCATCACTTTTTTTAACAGTGAGAGATCTCAGGGGAACAATGAGAACTACATAGATAGAGCTAAAGAGAAAACTCCAGAACATATACGAGTCCAGGTAGAGGCTGGCCCTATTTTTTAGGATATGATATGATTGGGGGAAAAAATATGATTACCATCACAGAGGGGGAAAAAATCCCTTTCCAGAACGTTTTCATTCAACGTTCCCAGCTGGTGGAACGATCTTCCCAACACCATCCGAAACGCACAATCATTGACATCATTCAAAAGTCAACTTAAAACTCAGCTCTTCTGTGAGCACTTAACCTCATAAAAAAATAAAAAAATAAACGTTTCCTCTCCTCTTTCTCTTCCTTCTTCCCTCCCTACTCTAGCCTGTGCTACACTGAGCAATGTACACGGTCTCAGGATTTCAGGCTCTTATTGTGCTTCTCGACTCTTCATGACCTATCGCTTCATGTTCCCCCAAGTTGTAAGTCGCTTTGGATAAAAGCGTCTGCTAAATGCATAAATGTAAATTTCAAGATATGAGCAAGGGGGGAATGCAGAAAGAATGAAATACATATCCCACAGGCTCCTACAGGACCAATAAATGTATTATTAACCACAGTATTATTACAACAGCATTGTAAATAATAGTAGATATACACTGCTGCCTTTTAACATATTTCACATTATGAATTATGAAACAGTTTGGTTCGTTGCTCTGTTGGGTCGATCCAACCCTCCTCTGTGTCATTCTAAAAGATATTGAAGAGACAACATTTTCCATCTTCAAAAAATGTCTCCTGTAAAGAGACATGATGCCTTTATATGATTTAATTAAAGGGATAGTTCACCCAAAAATGAAAATTTGATGTTTATCTGCTTACCCCCAGGCCATCCAAGATGTAGGTGTCTTTGTTTCTTCAGTAGAACACAAATGAAGAATTTTAAACTTCAACCGTTGCAGTATCCAGTCGTATAATTGATGTCAATGGGGCACTTCAGAGGAGAGTAAAAAACACATAGACATATGAATCCATATTAAACCCTGCAGCTTGTGACGATACATTAATGTCTTAAGACGCGAAACGAGTGGTTTCTGCGAGAAACCGAACAGTATTTATATAATTGTTTACCTCAAACACAACACTACGTCCGACTGTACCCGCGCCATCACTTCCGGCAAATAAGCTCAAAATATCAGCGCGATCATAAATTTAATATGGATTCTTATGTCTATGTGTTTTTTACTCTCGTAGCTCTCATACTCTGAAGTTCCCAATTGACATCAATTATACGACTGGATACTGCAACAGTTGAAGTTTAAAATTCTTAATTTGTGTTCTCCTGAAGAAACAAAGACACCTACATCTTGGATGCCCTGGGGGTAAGCAGATAAACATCCCATTTTCATTTTTGGGTGAACTGTCCCTTTAAGGGTTTTATTTACATTCAAGCATACGTATAGCATGCCAAATACATTGACACCCTTTTCACATGTGAAATGAGATACACTACTATATTGAATCATATATAGTTTTGAACTAGTTTAGAATTTTTGAGATGACGTCTCATAATTTTGTGACAAATTCAGGAAACAGTCAGCACAAATGTGTGACACTTAAACTGTTCAGAACAGCGATCATAGAGGAGGAAATGTGCATTCACATATTCTGCTAAAGCCATGTCCAAGTGATATTTTCAAGTAGAATTTTAGCTTGCTTGAACATTTCTGCTGAATTAATCACATTTGTATTGCGATTATGAGCTGAAAAATCACACTACATAAAGTAATGAGGTGTGTTCTGACTATTTATGTAGTCATTTAATTTAGATTTTATTTCATTGGTTAGAGTGCATCATGTGACTTAGGTCAGAGGTCGTGGCGGCCATCTTAGTTTTCACTTCACAACAGTAGTGATGTGTATTATAGTTTCACATAATTGATGTTGTGGGAATGAAGATTTAAAAGTAAAGCACCAAAAAGCAACTTCTTCGGTTTTGACTTTTTCTTCAACCCTCAGGATGTTAGCTGAAGTTTAGCTATCTATTTGCAGCAGGGACAGAATAGTGAAAAGACAGAGCCTCCTCAATCTAATGAAAAGATTAGATTAGATTCAACTTTATTGTCATTACACAAGTACAAGGCAACGAAAAGCAGTTTAGGTCTAACCAGAAGTGCAATAGCAGCAAGTGCAGGATATACAACGGTTGCATAAGTGCAGGACATGGATATGTACTGAATATATATAAATATTGTTGGGGTAACAGCTTAGGACCCAGGACCAGTAGTGAAAAATGAAGACCAAGAGTCAGAAGGTAGATTAATTAAAGAAAAATGTACTGAAGAATAGTTTGCCGTTTCATCAGCAGAAGCCAGCTTCAAGTCTCACAAGGAGTTCGTAGGCTGCGCTCCCTCTAACAGTCTCCCCGTCTCCGCCTAACGTACATACAATTTCTGAACAGTTATACTGTTTTCAAGGTCTAGCCACGTCATTATTGTCATGTGGAATGATTCTGATTGGCTCTAACAACATGCACGTAAGCAACTTTCCACACGTAAACAGATAGGAGCACATATCACTAAAAATACGTAGATGCGTAGACTCGTTGTCGCCCAGTCCCAGATTTGGACTAGAATGACCTCGGAGGTCACAGAAAAGCGTCTCCAGGTCTGCCATAGTCTGCAGAAATTCCATCTCCAATACTGAACCTGCACAGATCATGCAACGCACATACACACAAAGCTCCAGAGAATAACAGCGTCCTCAAGGTTGAGAACATCTTAACTAACTATCAACAAAACCCTTCTCCAAAACATGCTGATATGGCATCTAGTACAGAAGTGAATTTATTCTATTTAGTTAATAAAGGCACATAAAAAGAGGTACATTTGTCTGAGTCCCCAAAAAGTCACGTAGTCCTGGGACATGTGTGACCCTAGGGTCACTTAAGGATGATATATAACTAAACACATGCTGAGAGGGCCTCTTCACTTCAAGAGTGTTTGCACACTCCAAGGACAGTTGCCTGTCAGCACATCTTGACACAGACATCAGAGCTGACACCTAGAAAATGTGGATTCAAAAGCACATAGCAAATATAATACTAAAATCTCCAAAATCACTCATTCATAAAACCATTCTTGAAGGATATGTGTATAAAAGAAGAGACACAGGTATCTGACCTGCCCCATCAGTCCCCCATTTTAGACCAACGGCGGTCCCATACCGCACGTCTGGTCTACCAGTGAGGTCACTACGGAAGGTGGAGTGGTGACGCGTGCTCCCCTGGCGGGTCACATTTGTCTCTTCACCTCATTGCAGAGAAGCTGGATTCTAAATATTCCAGTCCCCACGTTGAGGCCCTCACACCTCCCACTCAAGACAGGGCGTTGATGTTTTTCTTTTCTCAAAACTCCTGATCAACATACTGATAACGTGCTTTCTCTCATTGAGAGAGGAACAGACAATATAGTACAATAGTATTCATACAATTCTTTAGGGTTTCAGTAAAAGGAAATATAAAATGAAATAGAAATAAAATGAAATAAAAATAAAATGAAAGACAAATCCATATTTAATCTCTGGAAGCCGGGCTAAATGAGCAATCTCTGTTACTGCATTCCCATCTAGTTAGAGGTGTGTGATGCCGCCAAAATCTGAACACATGACTGAAATCCTCAAGTTTAAGGATGACCAGAATGGTCTCAGCTGGCTCTTGAATGCCAATCCAATCTTTTGCTCAGGGTGTTTCCTGGCTCTCAATTTATGCGGTATTTGGTGAGCGGTATAGAGGGGCCAATATTAGGGCAGGGGCTGCTGCGTCCAGTCTTGACCTTGGCCCCTACGAAACACAGCTTCCCCTCCCAACAGAGATGCTGCTGGCCTCACAGACATCTGCCTCACCTCTCATACACACCTCACATAAAAACACCCCCACTTGTCAGATTATAATTTTGAAAAACAGAAAAGCTCTTTTTCCTTCAAGAATTTAATTTGGATAATTTGACTTTATCATTGGCTTGATTGAACACCAACAAGCACATATTCATCCTTACATACTAACTTAACCCCCATTTTCATCATTACCACCAAGATGTATCACCCAAGATAGGGATTGTAATTACTTTTTCTTTTCTTTTTTTTCTTTTTTTCAAAATAGATCTTTTTCAGGTACAAAACTCAATAGTGGCCTGAAATAAACATAAAAATTAAATAAAAAAATAAAAAAATAAGAAATAAATAAATAAACAAAAATAAAAGTAAATATAAATAACAATAAACAATGGAATAATCCATCCAATTTCATTCAGTCTCATATAGCATGTACCACCTTAATTGCATAACATTTCTTTCTCAAAAAATAGAAAATAAAAGAAAACATTCATATCATCCATCTCATTATTTCCACTTGAAACATAAACTTGTTCCTAATTTTTACTCAAGAAACCTTTTGTTAAATGTACTATTTCCAACAGACCCATTCTCACCCCTCGTAGCCCACATAACCGTTGATGAACATATCCATAAAATAAAAAAATAAATAAAAAAATAAAAAAAACAGTTAATCTTAAAACCTTTTCATCCAAAATTACTCAATTATCAATTCTTATTACATCCAATCAGCTTTAAATTTGGACTATAAGTCATCATCAATTTCTTTGAAACCGTTTAAAAATGATTTGTTCATTCATATCTATCTTAACTCCATTTAACTTTACAGGTGTTCCTAAATTCTGTCAGAAAATAAATTTTTCACAAAAATCTATCTTTTGGGGCTATTTCTCTCTTGTTTTAACTTGAACAGTATTCCTCTATCAAAAATATGGTCTGCAGGTGCACCATATGATCATTATTGTTTCTTATCCCTACTGCTCTGCAGAAACCAAAATATTATATTCCTCTTATCTCAATCCCAGTCACACAGAAAGACTTGAAGTCACTTGCTTCTTTAACATTAATTGTGGTTCTATATAAATCAAAATATCATGAAAAATTAAAATAAAGTAAAAATAAAACTTTTCCTTTTTAGAAGTTATCTCTTTGGTTGCCCTTCGACCTTTCAGAATTGTGAGGGAGTCTCTGGATAATTTAGATAGTGACTTCAGCCAATTTGTCACTTTGTCTCTGCCGTCAAGTCTATAACATTTACGTTTACCATTTTTAATCAATTGACATTATTTAAATTTAGGCCCTCAGTTGAATTTAGACAAGGATTTTAACCCAGGATGGACGACAATCTTTAACTTTACAATTCCACTTTAACTAATCCAGAGAGTAATTAAAATCAACATCATAAATGACAAAAGTCATCACAACAGACACAGCTGGATAACAATCCATTTAAAGCTCGTCCCGTGTTTTGGATCATCTTTTCACCAGATTCCTTCAAAATGATCAGTTTCTCTAAAGGTTGTCGTTTACCTTAACCCATCTGTAATGGTCAAACACTCATTCCAGAGGTTAATGATACCCAATCAGGACAGAACAGTTCTAGGAACAAACACACACTAAACATGAATTGCTCATTCTCAAATTTACTTTTAGTGTTAACGTCTCGGTTACGTATGGTAACCCTCGTTCCCTGAAGGAGGGAACGGAGACGTACGTCGGACGTACCGACGAATTGGGATCACTTCTGGGAGCCCCTATCAGCTTCGAGCTATCTAGAACCGGCCAATGAACAATTGGCGTGCGAGATTTGCATCTCGCGCTCCGTCCCGCGCCACGGGTATAAACAGGAAGCGAGAGCGCATGCACGCTGTTTTTCACTGAGGAGCCACACGTAGTGGCTCGACCTGCAGTGATGGTACAGCAACTGTGGCGACGGGACGTACGTCTCCGTTCCCTCCTTCAGGGAACGAGGGTTACCATACGTAACCGAGACGTTCCCATTCAGTCGGTCACGTTCGACGTACGTCGGACGTACCGACGAATTGGGATCCCCTATGGAAAACGCCATAGTTACTACCACTTCCAGCGCCCAGCGATGAGCCCCACAGATCCCGATCTGATGCGGGCGGGTAGGTTCACGCAGGGAGAGTCAAAGCTGCTGTTCCGCAAGACCCACTCAGCTGACTGTATTGGATAACGCTGGGAAAGCGTGCCTGTGAAGGCAGCTGCGGAAGCCACATCATGCCCAGAGGGAGTTAACATGTGGAGAATACACGTATGGGCTGGCCGTGGGCAGCACAACATACGGAAGTCCCAGGGGTGGCCCCGGCCAATTAGGAGGGAGACAACACGAACCTGGGACGGCAGAGGAACTCTGCAGAGGGAAAGACACGGGCTCGCCGTAGGGAGCCGTACCGTGGAAGAATACACATATGGGACCGCCGTGGGGGTCACTACATACGGAACCCAGCCTAACACAAGTTCCACCAATGCATACGAGTGCCGCGGGTTGCGGAGGACTCAACAGGGTTCGCCGTTCCGGGGAACTCGACTGGAGTAGAATAAGCGCACGCATCCGTCTACCATAGGGGAGGTAATGGCGCAGCAAGCCGACACTAGAACGGGTACTTCGGTGTTACTGACTATGGGAAGTGAGCACACAGGAAGACACCGGCTCTACACGGAGGCTATAGAATCTAGCGAACTTGTTAGGTGTCACCCAGCCCGCAGCTCTGCAAATATCTGTCAGCGAGGCGCCACGAGCCAGCGCCCAGGAAGAGGCAACACCCCTAGTGGAGTGGGCTCTTAACCCGAGCGGGCAAGGCACGTCTTGGGACTGATAAGCCAAGACGATGGCATCCACTATCCAGTGGGCCATCCTCTGCTTGGAGACAGCCTTTCCCTTCTGCGGTCCTCCGTAACAGACAAAGAGCTGGTCTGAGGTCCTGAAGCTTTGCGTTCTGTCCACGTAAGTCCGGAGAGCACGGACGGGACAGAGAAAAGCTAGGGCTGGGTCTGCCTCCTCCGAAGGCAGCGCTTGCAGGCTCACCACTTGGTCCCGGAAGGGAGGAGTGGGAACCTTGGGCACGTATCCAGGCCGGGGTCTCATGATCACATGAGAGTTACCGGGCCCGAATTCCAGGCACGATTCGTCAACCGAAAATGCCTGCAGGTCCCCTACCCTCTTGACGGAGGCCAATGCAGTCAGGAGTATTGTCTTTAACGACAGAACTTTCAACTCAGCTGACTGCAGAGGCTCAAAAGGTTCTCTCTGTAGTGCGGTTAGCACCAGAGTTAAGTCCCAAGAGGGTATGGAGGGAGGACGAGGCGGATTTAATCTCCTCGCTCCCCTAAGGAACCTGATGATCAGATCGTGCTTACCTAGAGATTTTGCATCTACGAGCTCATGATTAGCGGCGATAGCGGCGACATAGACTTTGAGGGTGGAGGGAGACAGCCTTCGCTCCAACCCATCCTGTAGAAAGGTAAGCACAGATGCGACCGAACATCTTCGGGGGTCTTCTCGGCGAGAAGAGCATCAATCGACGAACAGGTTCCACTTCAACGCATAGAGGCGCCTCGTAGAGGGGGCTCTAGCGGAAGTGATGGTGTCAACTACCGCTTGCGGTAGGTCACCTAGAACCTCCGCGTCCCATCCAGGGACCAAACATGGAGTTTCCAGAGGTCCGGACGCGGGTGCCATAGGGTGCAGATTAGCTGGACCGCCTGGGGATGGAGTCACCATTCTCCCGGAAGTACCTGCTGACGTGACAGCTCGTCGGCCGCACGATTGAGCAGGCCCGGAATGTGAACGGCACGAAGCGACCTCAGATGCTTCTGACTCCATAAGAGGAGATGGCGGGCGAGTTGCGACATGCGACGGGAGCGTAGACCACCCTGTTTGTTGATGCACGCTACGGCCGCAGTGTTGTCCGTCCGGACCAGAACGTGCTTGCCTCTGAGCGGCACTTTTTTTAGCGGCTGAGAGCAAGACGAACTGCTAACAACTCGAGGCAATTGATATGCCATTGTAGTTGAGGCCCCGTCCACAGACCCGAAACTGCAAGCCCGTTGTACGTGGCACCCCAACCCATGGATGAGGCATCCGTGGAGACAACGGAGTGCCTGGACACTTGTTCTAGGGGAACTCCCGCCCGGAGAAACAGAGGGTCCGACCACGGGCCGAAGGTTTGGTGGCACCTCGGAGTCACTTGGACACGGAGGGAACCGCTGTGCCATGTCCATCTCGGGACTCGATCGTGTAGCCAGTGTTGAAGCGGTCTCATATGAAGCAATCCGAGCGGCGTTACTGCGGCTGCGGATGCCATATGCCCAGGAGCCTCTGAAAATGTTTCAGTGGAACCGCTGTCCTGCCTTTGAACGAATTCAGGCAGTTCAACACTGACTGGACGCGCTCCTCGGTGAGGCGCGCAGTCATGGCGACCGAGTCTATCTCCATACCGAGAAAAGAGATCCTCTGCATGGGGCAGAGTTTGCTCTTCTCCCAGTTGACCCGAAGTCCCAACTGGCTGAGGTGACTGAGCACCTTGTCCCTGTGTTCGCACAACTGCTCTCGTGACTGGGCAAGAATCAGCCAGTCGTTGAGGTAGTTGAGGATGCGAACACCATGCTCTCTCATGGGAGCAATGGCCGCCTCCGCAACCTTCGTAAAGACGCGGGGCGACAGGGACAGGCCGAAGGGTAAGACGCGGTACTGATATGCCCGTCCCTCGAACGCGAAGCGTAGAAAGGGCCGGTGTCGAGGGAGAATCGAGACATGAAAGTACGCGTCCTTCAGGTCGATCGCTGCAAACCAATCTCGGGGACGGATGCACCTGAAGATGCGCTTCTGTGTTAACATCGTGAACGGCAGCCTGTGAAGGGACCGGTTCAGGAATCGCAGGTCCAAGATCGGTCGTAACCCGCCGCCTTTCTTGGGTACAATGAAGTACGGGCTGTAGAACCCGGACCTCATATCAGCTTGAGGGACCGGCTCTATCGCGTCCTTCGCCAGTAGGACAGCGATCTCCGCCCTGAGCACGGGGGCGATCACCTCCACTACAGTCGTGAAGTGAACGCCCCTGAACTTGGGGGGACGCCGGGCGAACTGAATCGCATAGCCGAGTCTGATGGTACGGATGAGCCACCGAGACGGGCTGGGAAGCGCTAGCCAGGCTCTCAGACTCCGAGCAAGGGGGACCATCGGCACCACAGACGTACCCGCAGCGGGGCAGCGAGGCGGAACGCAGGGATCCGGCTCGGACAGCATGGGAGCGGCCCGTGGCGGGATCTGAGTGTGCTGTGCAACACTTACCTGCATCCGCGGAGGGGACGTGCGAGTGTGGGGAGGCCGCTTGTGTGCGTCCCGACAGCCGGCGTCCCCTGCTGGCGAAGGGAGAGGTACTTGAGGGTGGCGAGGTATGGAAGCGTCGACCACCGCCAAGCGCGCTCTCTTGGCACCCAGAGATATTGGAAATTGCTCTTTTATTGATGTTTTGTGTGCCGCTGGCACTGGGACCAGCGGCGGAACAGACAAACAAAAGATTTTGTGGTGGTGCTGCAGCCATCTCCCTCAGAGCAGTTTCCTCCATCTCTGGGCGGCCCGTCTCAGGGTCGCTTGCGACGACGCTTGCCACCTGGCTTGGCAGCGGCCTGAGCGGGCTGGACATCCTTCCCACGGCCGGCCCCACGCCGTCGGCTGGTGGAAGGCTGCTGCGGTGCCTTGGCAGGGGTGGAGGCGGCGGCGGGTGGATGTCCTCGGCGACGAGTAGTCGGAGGCAGCAGCGGGCCGCCGGGGCAGGATGTGCTTAATCGCCTCCGTCTGCTTCTGGGCGGCCGAGAACTGTTGGGCGAAGCTCTCGACCGCGTCGCCGAATAACCCAGCTGACGAGATGGGGGAGTCCAGGAACCGATATTTATCAGTCTCCCTCATGTCAGCCAGGTTAAGCCAGAGATGCCGCTCCTGGACCACAAGTGTGGACATCGCCTGACCGATGGCACGGGCGGCGACTTTCGTCGCCCGGAGGGCGAGGTCCGTTGCCGTCCGGAGCTCCCGGAGAAGCTCTGGGTCAGGCCTACCCTCGTGCATGTCAAGGAGTGCCTGGGCCTGGTGGACCTGAAGCAACGCCATGCCATGCAAGGCGGACGCAGCCTGCCCGCAGGCCTTGTAAGCCTTCCCGGTCAGACCGGAAGAGAACTTACAGGCCCGGGACGGGAGACGTGGGTCACCGCGCCAGTTAGAGGCGGTCGCCGGACACAGTTGCATCGCGACGGCGCGCTCCACTGGCGGGATCCCCACGTACCCCTTGGCTGGCCCGCCGTCGAGGGTAGTGAGGGGGGAGGAGTCACTCGGCCGGTTTCTGGCAGAAAAAGGTGCCGTTCACGACCTCGTGAGCTCCTCATGCACCTCCGGGAAGAAAGGTGTCAGGGCGGGACGCTGAGAACCAGCGCGACCCACCCCGAGGAACCAATCGTCCAACCTAGAGGGTTCGGGACACGGTGGAGGGTTCCACTCGAGCCCAACCCTTTCGGCGGCCCGGGCAAGCATAGCAGCCACCTCAGGGTCCGGGGCAGCCGTTGCCACTCTCCCAGAGGGAGGCAGTACAGCTGACCCTTCATCCTCTGAGGACTGAAACTCCCCCTCCGATGCAGCGATCGACATCTGTTCGTCCGCTGGAGCTCCAAAAGTCACCACTGGTCTCCCGTGGGAGGGTCCAGCGGGTTCTCTTGAAGGCTCTACCGGCTGCGGAGCTGAGGGATTAGGGGCCTGCGGAGGGTCGCTCGGCGGGTTTGCCCTAAACGTAATCCTCAGATCACCCTGGCCATCCAAAGAAGCAGGTCCGCCCGGGTTAGGGGCAGCCCTGGTTCGTGGGATGGGTAAGGGGACTCCCCCAGCCCGGAGGTAGGAGAGTCTCGATCTTAGCTCCGAGATAGTCATGTTCCCGCAGTGGGAACATGAACTATCCACAAACGCCGCCTCAGCGTGCTGTGTGCCCAAACACGTGAGACAGCGATTGTGACCGTCAGCAGGGGACAGGGAACGACCGCATCCAGAAACGCACGGGTGGTAAGACATCCTGAAAAGGACGGCACGTCACCCGTGAACTCTTTTGTGAGGAAACGCTCTGAAGTGTGCTGTTCCTCCAACACTCGTCTCCTCTGGATTCTCCGGTTTCAATAAACTCTTGCTGATAGCAGCGGTAAACTCAAGCGATGCGTTGAGAGTCGTCTTCATCTGCCGTGTGGCTCCGAAGTGAATGACAGCGTGCATTCGCTCTCGCTTCCTGTTTATACCCGCGGCGCGGGCCGGAGCGCGAGATGCAAATCTCGCACGCCAATTGTTCATTGGCCGGTTCTAGATAGCTCGAAGCTGATAGGGGCTCCCAGAAGTGATCCCAATTCGTCGGTACGTCCGACGTACGTCGAACGTGACCGACTGAATGGGAACTCAAATTATTATTTAAACTCAGCCTTTACGTCTGCTCATTATTAATTTGTCTCTACAAAAGTCAGCTGGGTTGTTTTGGTTCTGATATCATTTCTTTGTTTTGTTTCAGCTTTAGCAGGGTGATAAATTGTACCATCCCCGCTTCCACAAGCAGTCTCTCTCTCTCTCATAACTTTTTAAACAGTCTTCTAAGACTTTAACTTTAAATTCATTCTCATTTAAGGTCTGTGTGTAAAAACATCTTATACCTTTTTACACACCATGTTTTCCTAAAACATGTCTTATTATTTTCAAGTGATGCCCTGTGCTTTTACTCAGCAATATTTTCTATCATCTGTGGCACAGGCTCAGATATCAGCCTTGAGCTGGTTTCCAAAATAGAGAGAGACTGAGGCATTCAGGACTGGTACTGCATTTTCATAAACTTTTAACTTGTCACTCTAGCACAGCATAAGACTTGGCTAGAGATTACCTTTGTTTTCCAATAAACATCAGACATGATCCTTTTAACTCTATCCTTTGCCAGAAATTACGTTTTCAAATGATCATAATTTTATATTTGTCTTTTGCCCATACAATACATTTAAACATCAAACATCCAAATTGAGTCTAAGTTACTCTTCCAAATTGTCAAGTCCGGATTCGAACCCAGAGTGTGTTGCTGGAAAACCCAAGGTTCTAACCACTGTTCTATTGGGGCAGTGTGGACCCAATTGGCAGATAATCACAAGAGGCAGGTTTAGAAGGAAAACTGAAAGTCTTTACTTATTATTCTTGTAATTCTTGTAATCTTGAGCGAACACAAAAGATCTAGCATCAGAGCTTGGTAGGGCAAGATTCATATCCACACTGGATGATGCAGGCAAAAGAGTCCAAAACATAAAACAAAGATTACCAGAGAAGCTGGTCAAAAATGTCTGAGCAAAAGTCTTTTAGGGTGGACCAAAAGGGTATACACAAAAACGTAGGCTAGGCAAGAAAAACTTCAAGACTGAGCAAAGGTACAAACAAATGCAAGTCTTTAAATATACACCTGTTAACCCTCTAACAAGCTAGGTACAGGTGATATCATTGAACCAATAACGAGCAATGAATTAGGAAGATCTCGTGCTCTTGGTTTCCCTCTGCTGGACAGACCGTGGTGTGACACCAATTTTAGCCACAGCACCAGAAATTATATGGTGGGCCAGATTCAGATAAGCAAATTGTTTATTACAGCTCATCATGAGCTTATCTTTTGAAACCAAAACATCAGCTTCTAGGGTTTTTAGCTTTTAACACCAATTATTGTCTCACAAGCAGTGTTTTTACCAACATCCAGCCCAATAAACTTTATCAGAACTTTTCAACAGTTAGAGGAACAGGAAAATGTATTATACCTTTTATCATTTAAACCCACTATGTCTCTAATTATATATCTTTTCTGCTCACTTTGTATCATCATTGTCTTTAATTTTGCCTCATAATTTAAATTAAACTTATCATTGATCTGTCCTTTTAACAGGAATTCCTTACGACTTAAATTTATTGAACTTATTACTTATTTCATTATTTCCAATCTGTACCCCTCTGTTTAAAATCCCTCCGTGTCCGTTACTGTATCTGCAGCTGCTCTGAGAAGAGACGGCAGGAGGGGAGGGGGCAGATAAGACTGCTCACACATCTCTGGGCCTTCTTGTTTTGTTTTTCCTGTTTTGTTTCAAAAACAACTTCAAGTCCTTTACTCAGACTACACAGACCAAATTCTACATCATTTCCAGTGATTTCTGCCAATTTATCTCACAAACAGTTAGAAATTAAAAACAATTTTTTTTTTTTTTTTTCAGTCTTTTAGCTTTTAGTCGGTAAAATTTCTTATTAACTTTCCAATTAGAATTAAAACCTTTGCTGCCCATTTCCTTAATAATTCCTTCAAATTTCTTTGATGCCAGGGCTTCAGAGCAGAGCTGCTTACAGCGTTTGCTCTCTTTTGTCTCAATATCTTTATCTGGTCTGATCATGTCACTCAAATTGTTAGCCATCATTTTAGTCAAAGTTCATACTCACCTGAAATTATACCAGCAGAGATGGAGGCGGCGATCTTTAACCAACACAGCTGTGGCTTCTGCGTGATGAAACTGCAAAGTACACTTATACGAAAAAGTAACTTACTGGCCCATGCCAATGTGGGTCATACTTTACATTTTCCTCGGGATCGTTCCTGATGCATCCCTGGCAAACAACCCTGAATCTATTTTTATTTTATTTAACTAATAACTTAATCCCTAACTGTCTATTTTCCTAAATTCGGGGGCCCCCTGTCTGAGTTGGAAGAGACGGAGCAGGTTTGCGGTGATCACTGTTTCACTCAGTGCCGTCTTGTCTCTAGGAGTGGTGTGGTCACCATAGCCCCCCTTGGGCTCTCTCCTCTACCTGGACAAGACTCAACCTTTTTATACCCCTTTATTGTTTCTCAAAGCTTTACCTCAAGATGTCTCAGCCGAAACACTTTTTACTGGGATCCTTATTCCCGTCGAAATAAAGCTCTCCCGCTCCCCTTACCCAGTCTCTTCCAGTCAGACAAGTCTAATAATAAAAATATACTACCTTATCTACTTGTTTGCCAGAGGTGTACCAAGGAACAATTGCCCGCGCATCTCTCCACCAAAACTGTTGGGGTAACAGCTTAGGACCCAGGACCAGTAGTGAAAAATGAAGACCAAGAGTCAGAAGTTAGATTAATTAAAGAAAAATTTACTGAAGAATAGTTTGCCGTTTCATCAGCAGAAGCCAGCTTCAAGTCTCACAAGGAGTTTGTAGGCTGCGCTCCCTCTAACAGTCTCCCCGTCTCCGCCTAACGTACATACAATTTCTGAACAGTTATACTGTTTTCAAGGTCTAACCACGTCATTATTGTCATATGGAATGATTCTGATTGGCTCTAACAACATGCACGTAAGCAACTTTCCACACGTAAACAGATAGGAGCACATATCACTAAAAATGCGTAGATGCGTAGACTCGTTGTCGCCCAGTCCCAGATTTGGACTAGAATGACCTCGGAGGTCACAGAAAAGCGTCTCCAGGTCTGCCATAGTCTGCAGAAATTCCATCTCCAATACTGAACCTGCACAGATCATGCAACGCACATACACACAAAGCTCCAGAGAATAACAGCGTCCTCAAGGTTGAGAACATCTTAACTAACTATCAACAAAACCCTTCTCCAAAACATGCTGATATGGCATCTAGTACAGAAGTGAATTTATTCTATTTAGTTAATAAAGGCACATAAAAAGAGGTACATTTGTCTGAGTCCCCAAAAAGTCACGTAGTCCTGGGACATGCGTGACCCTAGGGTCACTTAAGGATGATATATAACTAAACACATGCTGAGAGGGCCTCTTCACTTCAAGAGTGTTTGCACACTCCAAGGACAGTTGCCTGTCAGCACATCTTGACACAGACATCAGAGCTGACACCTAGAAAATGTGGATTCAAAAGCACATAGCAAATATAATACTAAAATCTCCAAAATCACTCATTCATAAAACCATTCTTGAAGGATATGTGTATAAAAGAAGAGACACAGGTATCTGACCTGCCCCATCAATATGTATAAATAGAGAGATGGTTATTACTATAAACAGAACTGAATTTACAGGTGAATATGTACAGTGAATAAATATACAGATGGCTATTACTATAAACAGAATTTACAGGTGAATATGTACTATGAATATAATATACAGATGGCTATTACTATAAAAAGAATTTACAGGTGAATATGTACTATGAATATAATATACAGATGGCTATTACTTTAAACAGAATGTACAGGTGAATATGTACTATGAATATAATATACAGATGGCTATTACTTTAAACAGAATTTACAGGTGAATATGTACTATGAATATAATATACAGATGGCTATTACTATAAACAGAATTTTACAGATAGAGGTATACAGTAATATGTTAGGCTAAAATGAGGAATATAGCAGTGGATTAAGGTAGTGCAATAAATTATGGACAGAGCTATCCGAAAAAAGTGTAAAAGTGCAGTGGAAAGTGGTTGCATATTACAGTTAGAAGTACGGTGCAAAATGCAAATGTAAACAGTAGGTACTATAAATACAATCAGAAGTACAAATGAGCATAATCCAGTTATGGTATAGTAGTGCAAAATGCATAAGTAAACAGTTTTTACTGTAATAAACAGTCAATAGTGCAAATAAAGTGATGGCAGATGTGAGGTAGGAGAGTTAGCAGTTTGAGTTCAGTAAAGAGACAGCTCTGGGGGAAAAACTGTTCTTAAGTCTGCTGGTCCTGGTCCGGAGGATCCTGAAACGCCTGCCAGAGGGCAGGAGAGAAAACAGTCTGTGGGCTGGGTGAGAGGAGTCCTTAAGGATGCTGCGAGCTCGATGCAGACAGCGTTTCCTCTGGATGTGCTCGATGGCAGGTAGTGGAGTCCCTGTGATGCGCTGGGCAATTTTCACCACCCGCTGCAGTGCCTTGTGATCCGCAACAGAGCAGCTCCCATACCATACTGCGACACAGTTGGCCAGGATGCTTTCTATTGCGCAGCGATAGAAGCTCACCAGCATAGCCAAGGAGAGCTGATTCTTCCTCAGTGTCCTCAGGAAGAAGAGGCGCTGGTGAGCCTTCTTGACCAGGCTGGAGGTGTTGATTGTCCACGACATGTCCGCCGAGATGTGGATCCCCAAGAACTTGAAACTGGAGACATGCTCAACAGCCATTCCATTGATGTGGATGGTGTCGTGTGTGCCTCTTGACTCCTTCCTGAAGTCCATGATGAGCTCCTTCGTTTTGGTGGTGTTGAGGAGCAGGTTATTATCAGCGCCACATGTGGTCAGGTGCTGGATCTTCTCCCTGTAGGCAGTCTCATCGTTGTTGCTGATGAGCCCAATCACCGTAGTGTCGTATACAAACTTGACGATGGAATTAGATCCATACACAGGCTTGCAGTCGGAGGTGAAGAGTGAGTAGAGAAACGGACTTAGCACACAGCCCTGTGGTACACCAGTGTTGAGTGTGATGGACGTGGAGCAGGTGGATCCTGATCGAACATTCTGGGGTCTGTCAGTTAGGAAGTCCAAAATCCAGTTACACATTGAAGTGTTGATGCCCAGGTCACCAAGTTTGGTTATTAACTTGGTTGGGATGACAGTGTTGAATGCTGAGCTGAAGTCAACAAACAGCATACGTGCATAAGTGTTCTTATGGTCCAGATGGGTGAGCACAGAGTGCAGAGTCATGGAAACGGCATCCTCTGTGCTCCTATTGCTGCGGTAGGCAAACTGGTGTGAGTCCAATGTGGATGGTGGAGAGTCTTTTAGGTTTTCCAGGACCAGCCGCTCAAAGCACTTCATAACAGGACGGTAGTCATCAGGGCACCTCGGGCTAGAGGGTTTCGGCACTGGCACAATGGAAGTGCGTTTAAAGCATGATGGTACAGCTGCTTGGGCAAGAGACAGGTTGAAAATGTCTGTAAAAACCCCAGCGAGCTGCTCCGCACATGCCCTGAAAACACGACCAGGGATGTTGTCTGGTCCAGCAGCCTTGTGCGTGCTGATCCGGCTCAGTGCCTTGCAGACATCTGTGGAGGAGAGTGTGATTGGTGGGTGGTCAGCTGAGGGTTTGAGCTTGGTGGCAGTTTCTCTGTTGTGTCTTTCAAAGCGAGCATAAAAGTAATTTAGCTCGTTCAGGAAGTTGACATCAGTGGCTGCGGGGGTGGAGTGGGTGGGTTTGTAGTCACTGATGGCCTGAATGCCCTGCCACATGCGTCGAGGGTCAGAGTTGGAAAAGTGTCCCTCTATCTTTAGCTTGTAGCAAAAAACGGAGCCTCCTCAATCCAGTGGAAAGACGGAGCCTCCTCAATCCAGTGGAAAGAATTTCTTCTAGCAAGCTACAGAGTCTGCTCTCAAGTGAAACCTCTCCTCATATCTCATTCTTCCCTATCATTCCAGTCCTCGACGGAGAGGTACCATTTATGCATTATACATCATGGAGGGTGAGAGAACATCAGAGACTGAGAAGATACTGCAAACTAGATCTGTTGTTACGCGCTCAACAACATCATCTAAAAGGTCTAGTAGAACATCGGCTAGTATGGATGCAGCAAAAGCACGGGCTAGAGCTGAGGCAGAGCGTACGCATGCATATTATGTCAAGAAAGAAACTGAAATGAAAGTAAAGAAAATTAGCATGGAAGGTAGTCTTACAGCACTAGAACATGAAAAGGAGGCTGCTGCTGCTATGGCTGAGGCAAGAATATTAGAGGAGACTGTAGAGAGCCTGGATGAAGGCAGTTATTGTTTGCATAGCCAGATCGCTCCTCCCGTAGACCCTATGCAACGCACAAGTGATTATGTGGAGCAGCACTCAAATCACTCCAATGTTGTTCCACCTGAGGATTTTGACTACCCCACATGTTGATTTCATTAACCTTTATGTAAATGAGAACAAACAGTTGACGGAAAGCTTTCCGAGGAATGTGCCACCTGATTGTGTTAAACGGGACAATGATTCAGTTACAAAGCCTACCGCTGTAATGATTGAGAACCCTCAGTCAGCCACATACAGCCCAGTCAATTACTGGCCCCTTGCATAGACTTACAATAACAGGGCTCCTGTGCAGTCACCTTCCTAAGGAGAAGCTGAAATGAGTGATGGTTTCTTGCCCTTCGTGAGCTCATTAATACCAGGCTCACAAAATTCGACGACCACGCAGAAAACTACTTGGCTTGGAAAATGCCACCAGCGGGCTCAAACTCACTTCCAGCGAACAGTTGGATTTACTGATTAAGTGGCTAGGCAGTCAGTCATCAGAATATGTGAGGCGCATCAGGTCAGTGAATATAAGGTATCCCGATGCAGGGCTTAAATTGGCTTGGGATCGTCTAGAGGAGATGTATGGATCTCCTGAGGTGGTTGAGAAAGCACTTTTTGACAAAATTGAGAAAATTGATGTAGAACAGCAGTGTCCTATTCACAAAAACAAACCTCATCCTCTCAGACATTGCCGTGGGTTCAGATCAAAGACTCTAGAAGAAAGGCAAGCACTGCTTAGAGAAAATGGTGTGTGCTATAGGTGCTGTGCTTCGACGGTTCACTTAGCAAAGAACTGCAAGGCAGTAATCAAATGCAATGAATGTGAGAGTGATAGGCATGTGTCCGCACTTCATCCTGGTCCTCCACCATGCGCCATCAAAACCCCCTAATCAGATCATGGCGGGGAGGAGAATAAAAGCTCTCCTGCTAATGTCACTTCACAATGCACAGAGATTTGTGGAGACAGTCCAATACCCAAATCATGTTCTAAGATATGCCTGATAGGAGTACATCCTGAGGGTCATCCAGACACTATGGTGAAGATGTACGCAGTGCTAGACGAGCAAAGTTATAGATCTCTAGCTAGACCTTAGTTTTTTTTGATGCCATTCTTTGATGCCATTTTTTTGATGCCATTCTTTGATGCCATTCATTCTCTCGCCACACTCGGGGTGGCTTGGCAAATAGCAAAAGATGGGTACTCATTTTTATCTGTTTGAGTATTCGAGCAGTGCACTTTGAGTTAATTGATTCTCTTGATGCTTCCACCTTTATCAACGCGCTCCGACGCTTATTTGCCATAAGGTGTCCAGCGAAAACGAATCAGATCAGACTGTGGCACAAATTTCAAGGGTGCTTGTAAGGAGCTGGGCATGATTGCAGAGGAGCCTAGCTTTAGGAGCTACTTGAGTGAGGAAGGATTGTCGTTGGATCTTTAATCCCCCTCATGCGTCCCATATGGGAGGAGCTTGGGAGCGACTTATCGGGATTCGCACGTCGCATATTAGACTCCATGCTGCTTCAAAACGGTCACTCTCATCTTACTCATGAAATGCTGGCAACACTCTTGGCAGAAGTTTCTGCAATTATGAATGCAAGACCTCTCGTGCCTATCTCAAGTGACCCAAACGCCCCTGCCTTGTTGACTCCAGCTACTCTTTTGACTCAGAAAGTTGGTGTGTTGTCTCCTCCTCCATGGGACTTTGAAAAGGATCTTTGCCGCCAGAAATGGAAGCAAGTTCAACAATTTGCTAACACCTTCTGGGAAAGGTGGCGTTGTGAGTACCTAGTCAATCTTCAGAATCACTGCAAATGGCACACCAACCAGCCTAACATTAAGGAAGGAGATATAGTCCTTAAGGAAGCTCCAGTCAAAAGGAATGACAGGCCGATGGCTCTTGTCACTAAGGTCTTTCCAGGCATTGATGAAAAGGTCAGGAAAACTGAAATCAAAGTCACCAAGGATGGACACTGTAGAACTTATCTGAGACCTGTGTCCCAAGTGATTCTTCTTCTGTCACCAAAAGATCAGAAGGAATAATATTCTAAAGAACTGTTGCATTAGTTATAGTGGCATTTCTAAAATACCAGATGGGGAGTGTTCTGACTATTTATGTAGTCATTTAATTTAGATTTTATTTCATTGGTTAGATTGCATCATGTGACTTAGGTCAGAGGTCGTGGCGGCCATCTTAGTTTTCACTTTAAAAGAGTAGTGATGCAGCAGCAGATGTCTCTCTGATAAGTTATATTCTTCTGTTATTTCATGCCAAAGAGGCCATCGTCTGTAAGTTTGTTCATTTGTAATATCATCTGTGTTAAAATAGGAGTATTTCATGGCATTTAAAAACCCATTTGATGTACATTTAACAAAGCTGATTATCGCTATCTTTCTTTCATATATTAACCAGGGCTGTACAGTGCATATATATATATATATATATATATGGCTGTACATATATGTCGCACGTGCTACAAAAAAATCAGTCTGTGCGATGAATATATTTACCCCAGTAGCACGCGTGCGATATAGTTTAGCATGTGAGACAGAGCTTGTTTGAGTGAAGGGAGAATTTGTTTTGTGCTCGTGTGAGGTTAATCTAGGGCTGCACGATTGACTGAAATTAAACCAAAATCGAGATTTGTCTACGTGAAATTATGAAAATCGCTTCAATTTTTAAATAAATAAATATATGTGCAGATGAAGCGCAGCGTTCAGGGCGGATCGATCGGTTCGCAATAAATGCTGCTCTATCTCTGCATGCACTGGGAGATGGAGTCATTGACATTTTAGTTCGAAAAGCGGCACGGTTTGCATGAAAAATTTCTAATAAAAGCTGTCAATCGCGGGCTCGGTGCGCACCGAACTCGAGACTCTGAAGGAGGTGGTACTCGAACTGTCCCGCGATTTACGTGAATCACATGAAACGGACTCGGGTGCGCATTTGTTCAGGAAGAAACGTAACCTGCATATGTGTTTTAGCATATTACAATGTATTTAGTCAAATAAAACACATGTATGGGATGATGGTGTTGATGATTTACCTTGGATACTAATGGATTCGTGCATATGCGTGCAATCAGGGCAACAAATGAACTTCATGCGATGCACATACAGTAAACCAAAGAGTCGTTTACACAGCTGCGCATAATAGCACCAAATTAATAAAAACACAGGCAGTGTGTTTTCTATACTCCGCTTCCGCAGCGCACATTTTTGATGACGTAAGATGAACAAGTGCACCAGGGTTCGATAGAATCAAGTTGAGTGTGAAACCAGACCAGCGCTGCGGGGGACGCCGGGAACAATCGCGTTTGGACATTACCACAGCAAACGTGTCCAGTGTTAAAGCCCCCTTAATGTGTATTAGCAAAAGCAACAACCTCTTTCCAAACTTGTAATGAGAAGCGTTTACAAACCTGTTGTCCAACAAAAGAGAACATTAATTGAGTGTTTGAAATAACCTACTTTTGTAATCTGACAGGCTTCACATCACAGAATGAGGCAGAAATTATATTATTTTATAATATTCTGTAGTACAATGATAGATTCGCGGTGTAGAGACGTGTACAGTACTTTTTTTTCTTTCTCAGTGAGTACATAAGATAAAATAAGACCGAAATTAAGACATTACAGACACATTTTTTTATCATAATTTAATATTTTATGTTACGACCCCATTATGGGTCATATTGTGTGGGTTTGGTTGTTCTTTGTTTTGTCTCGTAGGTTGGCGTTAGAGTGAGTGACGTCATGACGACTGCGACTGATGGTTTACACCTGTGCTAGAGCGGTTGCCGGCAGATAAAAGCAGCTCCCTTCAGTCGTAAAGGGCGCTTCCCTCTCGTGCCATTTTTGTCATCGTTCCAGTTATTGTTTTGTTGCCGTTTTGGTCTTTTCTCTTAATTTATTGTTCTTACTTTAATAAATGTTATTCCTTTTTGCATATTACTCAACGTGTCATCTCCTTCTTTGTCGCGGCTTGCGAGCCGGCCGTGACAAATGGGGGCTCGTCTGCTAATTTGTGAAAATTCCTTTTATTTGTTGACATGATTTGGAAGCGTTTTTCGTTGCGTTCGGTTATTTTGTAATGAATTTGGCACGTTCATTAACTGAATGTTAAACCGGAAGAATTTGGTTAACGTTATTGTTTGGGATGTTTTATACGTCATTTGGAAGGAAATGTGCGTTGAGTTTATTTGTTTTGAGTGTGGCTGTATCCATAGTGAGCTGTTCTATTCCGTTTCTAAGAGGTAAGTGACTTTACAAATCTTATCGTGGGGAGAATTTTGTTGGTGTTCCCTTGTTAGGTGTAGCTGCTTGGTCCCTTTTGGAACAAGTGGGTAATGTAATTTTGTTATTTTTGTGTGGTGACCGTGAGTAGAGCAGTTGTCTCGGGAGCATTGCCGTGGTATGAGGTAGTCGCCGGCGTGCCGGTTGCTTTGCTTGTACCAGCGGGAGTTGGTGCTTAAATACCCCTCGCCAATAACCACATGAAGATTAGGGGTGAGTTAGTTAGTTAGATATTTTCCTATAGAGAGGGAAAGGGAATTTTTGAGTATTTTTCTCCCACGTGAGGTTTGTGAATCACCATCTAGTAATTGTAAGTAACGTATATTTTAGGGGAAGTATGTCTAATCTCGTAGAAGATTTTATTATTTCTCCTTCTGAAGCGTTACTTGAGTCGTGTACAAAAGATCAGTTGTTTAAAATCGCGGATCATTATGAAATCGAACTTGGGGATAAGAGATTAAAGGATAGTATGATAATTATAATTATAATGATAATTAGAGAAATGCTTAAAACAAAATTGATAGAACAAGCTATATTGGTTGAAATGTCTGATACAGCTGCCGCTAGTCAAATTAAACCACATGTTGGCTCTTTACTATATTTAGCTCTTTACTATAATATATTTCAGACAAACTGCAAAGATACCGTTTAGACATGTTAAGAGTAGGGAGAATAAATGATGGCTCAGATAATGCTGTACATGGTGCTTCTAAAATGTTTGACACTGCGGGAAACTTAAGATTAATGCCTAAATTTAATGAACGAGATCCGGATACATTTTTTACATTGTTTGAACGGATTGCGGAAGCGAGAGGTTGGCCCAGTGAGGAACGTACACTGCTCTCACAGTGCGTGCTTACTGGCAGGGCTCAGGAAGTCTATTCTGCTCTTCCACACTCAGACTGTAACAATTACGACATCGTAAAAGCAGCAGTTTTGAAATCGTACGAGTTAGTACCAGAAGCGTACCAACAAAAATTTAGAACGTTAACCAGAGGTGTTAATGTTGCTCATGTTGAGTTTGCTAGAGAGCTCAGTACTGCATTTAATCGTTGGTGTATGGCATCTGAGGTAACCACGTTACTTAATTGTGCTCGAACAGTTTAAGAACTCTGTTCCTGATCGCATTGCAACATATATAAATGAGCAGAAAGCTGACACAGTGGCCAAAGCTGCTGAATTAGCTGATGATTATGTTTTAACGCACAAGAGTTTTGAGTTTCGGAAAAGAGACGACTATTTCGAAGATAAAGGAGATCGTATGTCGAGAAATTCGTCTCTGATCTGTAATTACTGCCATGGTAGAGGGCACTGGAAAAATGAATGCCCTGTACTTAAAGCAAAAAATAAAGGGGGAAAAGCTCCTCGCGTTAAACCAGCTGCTCTTGTGGCACCTGTGTTAAGTCCTAATAGTTCATCGTGTGAAGGATTTCCTACGGCGGATAACCTTTTAAAAAATGGTGATTATGCGCCATTTATCACCTACGGACATGTGTCAATGGTTGGTACAGGGACAAAAGTTCCAGTGACAATATTAAGAGATACAGGAGCTTCTGAATCTTTTATATTGCAAAATGCGTTTTCATCTTTGAGTGACACTGGTACAAGTGTTCTTGTTAGAGGAATTGGTTTGGATGTGGTGTCGGTTCCTTTACACAGAGTAACGTTGTCATCTGAGCTTGTGAGGGGTGAAGTGGTGATTGGAGTACGTCCATCATTACCCGTGGATGGGGTGGATATAATCATGGGGAATAATTTAGCAGGGGATAGGGTTTGGCCTGATACCTTTTCACCTCCTGTGGTTTTATCTGTTCCTCTTCCAGGTCCTGATGAGAGTCACAAGAACTATCCAGAAGTGTTTACTGCATGTGCAGTAACTCGTTCCATGACCTCTGCTCAGCCAAGGGTAACCTCTGACTCTGCTGTAGTGAAACCATTCTCCTTGCCTGATGACTTTACTGTTTCTCCTTTAGAATTGATTCAGGAGCAGAAGCTTGATTCTTCTCTCCATCAATTTTTTGAGAATGTAATGTCCTCTGATGAAATTAGGAATGTTCCTCATGGTTATTTCTTGCAGGATGGAATGTTAGTAAGGAAGAGGATTCCTCATGGGAGTGATTTTGCTGGAGATCCTATCATGCAGGTGGTAGTTCCAGAGAAATATCGTTCACTGGTATTGCAGATGGCTCATGATAAACTTGCAGGTCATCTAGGGGTAAAAAAGACCTATCACAGAATCCTTCGTCATTTTTTTTGGCCAAAATTGAAGAAGGATGTGTCACAGTTAGACATGTGCCGGTAAACGGTAATACGATATACCGCAATAATGAACATGCACAATATTGTTATCGTGGGCACTTCAAAATACCGTGAATAATTATTTATTACGAATTATTCAGATTTTTAGAATGAATTTTAAGAATACTTTACCCATCAACCGTTTAAAATGAACAACACGTCAAAGAGGAACGCGCACTGATGTAAATAGACCGTTCATGAGCCGAGCACATGGCGGAATGAGGAGACTCGCTGAAGTGCACATTCATTCTTCGACAGCAGAGGGCGCTGACGGAACAGCAGAAATGCAGCCGGTTCCTCAGTAATCACAACCTAATACATAATACTTAAAGACTTAAGGCTATTCATTTTCAAACTTGCATTTTATATTTTAATCTGGACTAAATTACATGCCCTAGATATTGTTTGAATATGTTCTGACTGTTGTTCAATCACACACTTTACAAGGCTCCAGTATTTAACATTAGTTCCTTCATTAACAAACTTACAATGAAAAATACTTCTAAAGCATGTATTAATCTTAGTTAAATGTACATTTCAGCATACCTATTGTTCTTTATAATTCTTTTGCACTTTAATCTGTTTTAAATATTTGTTTACTTTATACATTTTTGTGTATTGCTTTATTGTATTTAAATGTTTGGTTCTTTTGTTATAAGAAAGTGATTTAACCTGTTATAGTATGACAACACTTTTTTTGCAACTTATTTCAATATCGTGATAATACCGTATACCGTGATAAAAGCTTCAGCAATTAATCGCAACATGAAAATTTGATACCGGCACATGCCTAGTCACAGTACATCAAGACATGTCATACTTGTCAACTAACAGGCAAACCAAATCAGAAGATTAAACCTGCCCCATTGTTTCCTATTCCTGCTGTCAGTCCGCCATTTGTGGACCTGATTATTGATTGTGTAGGCCCATTGCCTAGATCAAAGTCGGGCAGCATTTATTTGCTCAGGAAATCAGTGGTGAAAGCCTTGACTCAGTTCATGTCCATTTTTGGCATTCCGAAGATTGTGCAAAGTGATCAAGGTTCCAATTTCACTTCTCATTTATTTTCCCAGGTCTTGAGACTGTTGCACGTTAAGCACAATAAAGCTAGTGTTTATCACGCCCAAAGCCAGGGAGCTTTGGAGCGTTTCCATCAGACGCTGAAGTCTTTACTGCGTTCTTATTGTACAGAGATGGGAGGTGATTGGGAACAAGGATTGCCGTGGTTGATGTTATCAGCACGTGAGGTATGTCAGGAGAGTACTAGATTTAGTCCCAACGATTTGGTGTTTGGACATACAGTTCGGGGACCACTGTCTGTACTCAAAGATCAGTGGATTGAAAGTTCACCACCTAAAAACTTGATAAGTAATGTAAACGACTTTAAGCGTAGATTATATGAAGCAGGTAAGGTGGCAAAAGAACATTTGCATTCTTCGCAAAAGCGCATGAAGACTATTTTCGATCGACGAACTGAGGAACGGAAATTCATGCCTGGCGATCAGGTATTGGCTCTATTACCAGTGGAGGGATCGCCCTTCAAAGCTCAGTTTATAGGTCCGTATGTGGTCGAGAGACAAGATACTGACTTAAACTATCTGATTGCCACTCCAGAGAGAAGAAAGTCCAACCAGTTGTGTCATGTTAATTTGTTGAAGCCCTATTATTGCCGTTCCCACAAGACGTTAGACGATGAGGTGAAACCTGCATTAGTGGTTGAGACAATTTCGCCTATTATTATGGGGGAGGGAATGGATGAAGGAGTTTCTTTTCCAGAGGATACAGTATTGTTAGGACGTCTAAAAAATTCAGAGACTCTTCAAAATTTGCATAAAATATTGTCACATTTGCCTGTTAATAAATGTGGTGATTTGATTGACCTTATTAATCATCATGTTTCTTTATTTGGAGATGTACCTTCGCGTACACACTGGTTGGAACACGATATTGATGTTGGGGATGCGGAGCCCATTCGCCAACATTTTTATCGGGTGTCCCCAAATAAACTTGTACATCTTAATGCTGAACTTCAGTATATGCTTGACAATGATATTGCACGTCCTTCATTTTCCAGTTGGGCATCTCCCTGTTTACTTGTCAATAAACCTGATGGAACTTATCTGTTTTGCACAGACTACTGTAAAATAAATAAAGTAACACAACCAGACTCCTTCCCATTGCCTCGTATCGAGGATTGTGTTGATCGCGTTGGGTCGGCGAAATTTGTAAGCAAGTTCGATCTGCTTAAAGGCTATTGGCAAGTTCCGTTGACCAAAAGAGCTCAAGAGATTTCTACCTTCATTACATCTGAGGGGTTATTCTCTTATAACGTTATGAGTTTTGGCCTTAGAAATGCACCTGCAACGTTTCAGCGACTTATGAATAAGGTTGTTTTTGGGTTGAAAGGAGTTGCTGTTTATTTAGATAACCCACGTAGTGGTCTTCAGTGATTCATGGGAGCAGCACTTGAAGCATATCGCAGACTTGTTCTCTCGTTTTGAAGAGGCTGGCCTTACTGTCAATCTGGCTAAGTGCGAGTTTGCCAAGGCTACTGTGACATATTTAGGTAAGGTGGTTGGACAAGGATGTGTGCGACCAGTTCGGGCCAAGGTTGAGGCCATTGATCAGTTTCCTTCACCTACTACTAAGAAGGAATTAATGCGTTTTTTGGGGTTGGTAGGTTACTACCGGGGTTTTTGTAGGAATTTTTCTACCGTGGTAGCCCCGCTCACTGACCTGTTAAAAGCGAAAGCCGCTTTTGTTTGGTCGTCTGTCTGTCAAGAAGCTTTCGAGGCAGCTAAATCACTGCTTACTTCCACTCCCGTGTTAGCAGCGCCTCGTTTTGACCGTTCTTTTCAGTTGTGTGTAGATGCTAGCAATGTGGGTGCTGGAGCTGTATTGTTACAGGCTGATGAGGAAGAAATGTACCGTCCAGTTAGCTACTTTTCAAAAAAGTTTAATTCGTATCAGTTGAATTATTCTGTGGTTGAGAAGGAGGCATTAGCGTTGATTTGGGCTTTGCACCATTTTGAGGTGTACGTGGGATCCGTGTCAGGCCCATTGGTTGTGTATACGGACCACAATCCGCTCGTCTATTTACATTCTTTGCGGTGCCCTAATCAACGGCTGACGCGGTGGTGTCTTTTCTTGCAGTCATACGCACTTGACATCCGGCATATCAAGGGGACTGACAATGTGGTAGCTGACACATTGTCTAGAGCTCCTTGTTCCTTTTAACTGATTGACTAACTGTATTTTGTTTTGCTCTACTTGTCATCTTAAATTGCTTCTACAGGGCCTGTGGTTGCTGAAGATATTGGAGAGTATTACAGAGTGGTGGGTCTTTCTAGTTTTGGGATATGTCCGGTGATGGGGTTTCATAAAATGTTCACCCTTTTTCTATGTGGGGTGGGGTGGGGTGGGGGGGCGGGGTGTTACGACCCCATTATGGGTCATATTGTGTGGGTTTGGTTGTTCTTTGTTTTGTCTCGTAGGTTGGCGTTAGAGTGAGTGTACGTCATGACGACTGATGGTTTACACCTGTGCTAGAGCTGTTGCCGGCAGATAAAAGCAGCTCCCTTCAGTCGTAAAGGACGCTTCCCTCTCGTGCCATTTTTGTCATCGTTCCAGTTATTGTTTTGTTTCCGTTTTGGTCTTTTCTCTTAATTTATTGTTCTTTAATAAATGTTATTCCTTTTTGCATATTACTCAACGTGTCATCTCCTTCTTTGTCGCGGCTTGCGAGCCGGCCGTGACATTTATTATACAACCTTAGACCTTTCTAATGATTTATGTTTTCTATAAAATATAATAAATTAAAAATAATAATTGTTATTATTATTTTTATTCTTAAATATTTGTTTTGTATAGCACTTTTTGCATTTTTCAGACATGGTAACAGACGTTTTATACATGTGCTACAATTTTGTGGGCTGTGCTACAAAACTTTCAACCTCTGTAGCACCAGTGCTACGTGCAAAAAAAAGTTAACATACAGCCCTGAATTAACGCTAGATTGTTTTCTTTATTAAAGTGTACTTTTATTCATACTTAATACTTAAATGTACGTTTTGTGTTTGTATGATAGTTTAACAAAATTGACATTGTGGGACTGAAGATTTAAAAGGTAAAACACCAAAAAGCAACTTCTTTGGTTTCGACTTTTTCTTCAACCCTGTTTAGCTATCTGTCGAGGTTCAACCTATTTGCAGCAGGGACAGAATGAGGTGATAAGGTAAAGACATCAGTATAGAGGTAGACAGTTTGCTCAGCCCTATGATGTATTGCTCTATCTTTGATCAGAAAATTGAAGTTCAAAATTAACCATTTTTTTCTGTTTAGTTTCGATAAAGGCTATTTTTTTTCACTGTGGAGAAAGACCACAATGATATTTTACTTTTGCGAAATGAGAAATTATAATTTGTAATATTTATATATTATAATATTGTTTTCATATGTAAGTTGTAACTCACACCATCATAATTTTTGCAGACAGAAGAACGTCCACAGTCAGATGAATCCCAAAAGACAGATGAACCTCCACAGACAGACAAACCTCTGCAGACAGATGCATCTCCAAAGACTGATGAATACCCACAGACAGACAAACCTCTGCAGACAGATGAATCCCCAAAGACTGATGAACCTCCACAGAGAGAAAAAGAGCAATCTCCTATAATACCAGGTAAAAATATGTATTTATTTATTAATTTTTAAACAATTTATCTAGGAAAATTGAATCACTGAGACAGAATTAGCCATATCATCAGTTTATGACTAATGCTGCGTTCACACCAAACGCAAATAGAGCCTCAAAATTGCGTCTACCATGTCTAGTTGGACGCTTGAACATTTTGAATCCATTCGCGCGTCCACAGCGAATTGGACGCACGTAGAAATCGAGTGTTGGAAGCGAAATAGACGAGCGTTCAAGACGCTCCAGGGGAAATATGTCAAAAAACACCACTCTGTTCATTTTCATTAAAATCTTAATGAAACCACTCTTTTCATTTTCATTAAAAAAATATTAACCATTAATAGCCACACAAATGTGGTCCAGGCAACGCACTACCTGGATGATCTTCACTGCATGTATATTTAAATATCCTTAAAAAATATAAAGTTATGAAACTTCACTTTGCCCTCAGTCAAAACGATTTGGCAGGCAATAATAGATTCATGAGACCAAGTATCGCTTATTAGATCTACACAAGACAAATTAAATCTCATGTTTAACCTCCACAAAGACATCCGAGCCAGCGGCAGACGGCAGAAGGACTGGCCGAGGAAAGGTTGCTCTCGCCGGGGTTAACGAGCGCTGAGCACCTGGATCTCACAACTCCAAAAACACAAGAATATTTTTTTAGTCAACGCACCTTTCCATTGACTTAACATGGAAATCACTCGCGCCAGACGCTCTATACGCGTTCGATATGAACGCAGCATTAGTCATAGCCATGAACTGAGTTTTAGTCCCAACTCAAGATCCTTTTACCTTGGCTCTATGAGAACACTCCAAACGGGAGACGGTTCAATCATTTTTGATTGAATGTAAAGTGGGGAGAGTTGGTCAGCTGATTTATCTGAAAGATTGGTGAGATTTCTAACTTGTAGAGCCTTTTCTGTATTATCAGCACAAGTAAGACACAATTGTTATAAAATAGATTTTATTAACAAAAGATAAACAAGGATAACTAGCACCTCTACTAAATGAATACAATGAATGATACAAAGAATAAAGTGCATAAGATATATAAAATACATGTGATTAAGTTGAGTGTGGCTATGGAAGAGTTGAGTTATCTTATGGAAAGATAATCTGTTGTTTCTCTGAAACTAAGGTGAAGAAAAGATTATTTGTTATTAACTAGCATCAGTTAAATTACCTCTAATGTAAATTAGAAAATCATATACTGATATATACAACAATGCCATGGTTTCTGGAAAGAGGTTTGGTTAAGCGATATTTACGTTCCACTTGGTTGAGTAAGCAGTCCGATGGAGGTGACTTCTTCCACTGGTTGTGCTGGGTGACAATGCAGTGGGAAAGGAGCTGTAATCCGTTTCACCAGTCTTGAACACGAAAATCTGTGGGATGCTGATCTCCTGGAGCACCAAAGGGTCCTAAAATCTGGAACACGCAGATAAGGCCCTGAAGTAGGTGCAGAAGGTCCTTAATCTGGAACATGCAGACGAAGGAACCTCGAAGTGAAGGTTTGCTCTCCTGAGCTTAACCTTGTTGCAAATGTCTCTGTGTGTCTTCTGACTCTGTGGGTCAGACACTCAGGACTTGGTCAATCCGCTTTGGTCTCTCTGGCATGGAGACTCGGGACATGCTGGAGTCTCGCTGGACTAAAACTCTGAACGTAGTGGTTGTTAATGTCTCTTTCCTCACAGGCTGGAGGCTCAGAACGTGGTCATATCTGTTGCTGCCTCACAAGCTGTAGATTCAAATCCTTGGATCTTTTGTTGTTTCTCTGGATGAACCTGAGACTCAGAACTGTTACAGTCTCATCCTTGCTGGGGAGACTCAGAACTTGGCGAACTGTTTGTCTCTCTCAAGGAGAAACTCAGAACATTACGGTGTATCTGTTATGTCTCTCTTAAGGGAGACTCAGAACAAGGTGTGTCTGTTGAATGTGTACCTTTATCCTTTTCCGAATAGGAGGAGATTGCAATTTGGCGCTTCTCCATTCCAGTGTTGCGATTGGCTGCTGGCATCAGAGGGGGCTCACCGTGTGGCCCACCCTCCTTTCTCCTGTGGAACTCATTTGCATACTGTACACAGTTAGAAGTCTTTAAAGTTTACCAATGCATTTCTCACTTTCCAAACCACCATCAGAATACCATTGGCAGTATTCTAAAAAAAAATAAACCAAACATAATGGAAAAAGATTGAACTGTTCATTCATTGATTTGTTCATTAACAGCTGACTCTGTGTAAGATGTTTCATTACAAATAGCTGTCACTGAGAATACTTATTTCTCTGAATAAGTATGAAATGGATGTGTGTACTTTACATCAGTCTTAAGTTTTCCAAACATAGACCACATCCAAATTCATTCATAACTTTCTTTCACCCACTACTGCTAAGGTCCTGTGGATTTTTTATGGCAGTCATAGACCAGGACACTAGGGATTTGGGTGAAGGGCAGAAACTACATGTGGACCAATGAGATGTCTTGTCCTTCCTAGGCTTGGTACAAGAGGTGGTCTTTTTGGCCTCTAAGAGGTGTCTGGCTGTTGTCCAAGCATCTTTATCTGATGGCGTTGGACCGTTTCTTTGTGTCAGTCTACCAAGATCCAATCAAAATGTAGCAAACCTTTGTCCACTGTTATGGACAGAGAGGGGCCCGGCCATAAACTGGGCCCTGGAATGTGCTGTCCACTACACCTCCATGAGAGGGGATACTTGGCTGGTGGTCAGGGTGATCTGAGGGTCACAGTGTGGGCCAACCCGACGAACATTCCTTGGGCCACTCCCCCCTCTACCACATTGCATCCCATGGTGTTGCCGAATGAGGTCGCTGGTTTTTACCATCCTGGGCCCAGCGTCTCATTCGGAGCACTGGCGGATGACACCATGTCGATCGCCGCATCACAAGGTGGGCTGGATTCCTCCGGAGGAATTCTGAGGATTCTGCTGTGCTGCCTCCTTCGGGAGTCCCAGCATTGCCCGAGACTGATCCGGCACTCACAGCCATGCTTGCCAGAGCAGCTTAGAGCTTCGGGCTTGAGTGGAACCCTCCACCATGTCCTGAGCGCTCAAGGCTGGACGATTGGTATCTGGGGGTGGCCCGTGCTGAAAGCGCCCGTCAACTAGCTAATTTCAACTATCATATAGTGACAATGTTGGCAGATCAGTCATTTAGTTTATACAGTTAATTTAGTTTACTAATTAGATTTATTTGGATATTTAGTTGAAAAATGTAGTGTCCCCAACTGAGCAAGCCACGGCAACAGTGGCAAGGAACCAAAGTCAGGGTATAATGGAGAAAAATAAACCTTGGGAGAAACCAGGCTCAGTCAGGGTGCCAGTTCTCCTCTGGCCAATTAACAAACAGCGCATGATTATTTTTCTGGCAACTTTACAGGTCAGGAGTCATATTATATCATAATATTTAAAAGATCGGAGACAACACGCCGGAGACGGGTTTATTGAGAATTACGTATCGATTAAACAATTACTAAATTGTAATACTCAAAGGATCAGAGTCGTCACGATGAAGACAGGTTGATTGAGGATGCCGTGTCGATGAGGCAATTTCAGGGGGAGTCTAATTGACACATTGTCTCTGCAGACACTTCAGGGTCATGCGTTGGTCATGACTGGGCGCAGGTCCAAGGAAATACCACAAAATAGAATCCTTGCTTAAAAAAAGTGCATAGAGCTGCTTGTTTTATTTGTTGTTTTTCAAATATAAAATGTGTTGAAATGTTTTCAGTGTGTGCATCCATTATTTTTGAACACTTTCATGAGATGACATTTTCATACCGTCGCATCCCTATGACAGAATTTGTTTTTTTTTTAATTAGTTGAACCCTAAAATTTCTGGTTCGATCCCAGTCACCACCACTAGTGTGTCCTTGAGCAAGGCACTTTACTCCATGTTGCTCCAGGGGGATTTTCCCTGTAATAATTGCACTGTAAGTCTCGTTGGATAAAAGCGTCTGCCAAATGCAGAAATGTAAATGTAAATTTTTCAAAGTAGAGCTGTTTTCTCTTTCAGATTCACCTGAAAACACAGAGACGTGTGGGACAGGAAATCAAAGGACTGAAGATTTTAAATCAAATGATTCTATAAAGGTGAACATTCACAGAAATTCTTGTTTAAAAGACTTGTTTAAAACTGAACTATTTTCTCCCATTATCTGTGTCACTGCATGTAGATGTCACACATACTGAAGAAGTTCTCTGAAGTCTTAAAAAACGTTTTTGGGACTGTTATAGTCAAACTCACTAGGATGTTATAGGAAAATAAGAAATTATATATAATCTGACTCAAATTTAGCAAGGTTTGGACCAATTTTGTATGGTAAAATTATTTAAAGGTTAAGCAAAGGTATAATTGTTTATGTGATTTTTATGACTAGTAGGTTTCCCTGTTCCCAAACTGCTCAGTGAATCTGTAATGGTGCCAAAATGCAGATTATTTGAATAAATAGACTATTTGATTATCTGACAAAATGTGGAAAATCTAGTCAGCCACTGTTGAAAAAGTTAGTCTCAAAACTATATGAAATGTGACTATTGTTTTTACTATTGTCATGGTGTGAGTTCCTGAAACTGTAACCAGGGATGTTGAGAACCTCTTCAGTCAGTGTAACAAATATCATTGTTTAATTTCATTGATAAACTAAAAAATGAAACTCTATATTATTTTAATAATATCATAATTACAATCCTGAAAGAGAAAGAAAACTAACGCAGACAGAAATGAAACCATCTGCTAATATGGCTAAGTTTAAGATAAAAAGCAATGACAATCAAATAAATACTGAATGTGATTCCATGACAATGGAACTGAATAAACTAAATCTATTATTATTGTGTCTGTTAAACAGAGAGAAAAGGACATTGGACAACACCTACAGCAGCAAAAGACTGAAAGAGAAATTATAGAGCAACTATTTCACAGACTTCATCTTCACAGAAACGATAAACTAAGAGCTGGAGACATCCTTCAGATAACTGAACATTCATTACAGTCCCATGAATCCTGTGATGAAAAAGAGCTGGTTTTGAGTTTCATACAAAAACTAATGATGATGAACTACAGAGCAAGATACATTAACGTTAATATCAATGAACAGGATCATACAAAACAAGGAGACTCTGACCTATCTGAAGACAGTAGTGATATATTTGAAGCAATATCTTTCTCTAATGAAGCAGCAAGTAAATCTGAGCGAATCCACCCGATGGATGTTCAGATGGCCGTGTTTCATTGTGCTGATGGTTTCCTGAAGCAGCTGATGGTCACTAAACTGTCCCAGTGTCAGTACGCTCTGCCTCTACTTGTTCCTGATCCATTCACACTACAGATTGAGTTTCCTCTCTGGACATTCAGACAAATCAACAAGAGTTGGAAGAAAAACAGCAATGGTGAAATCATCAGTCAAACCCAGCCAGTCTATAAAGCACAAACTCCAATGGTGTCTTTCTTCAGGTTTGGCTCTGTGACCTCATCCAAGTCTCAGCTGATGAACAGTCAGATCAATGAGAAACACAACACGTTCTTCCACAGGAACTGCCCAGGCAGCAGCAGAACCAGAGTCCTGATGGACGGAGTGGTGGAGATCGCCTGGTTCTGCCCCTCTGGGAAAAACACGGATAAATTCACTGACTGTGTTGCGTTCTGTAATCTACACGGAGATGCAGGAGACCATGAGAAACAACTCCAGATCCTCACTGAAATGGCCTCAGTCAATGTTGTTCTTCTACCACAACTTCCGAAAAATGACAGAAGTGCAGAAAAGATCCAGAACCTGTTCAGAATCACAACGCCACTTATTTGTCTCTTTACAGAAGATGAATCTACTGTAAGGAAGATGAAGAAAGGGAAATTCAAAATCGGTCTGAAGGACAGAAATCCGTCGGATGTATCTGAAGAACTCAGAAGAGCTATAAATGATTGTCTCTCAGATTCATCTTCCACTTTCAGACTTAAAGACGTGTCCGAACACTCAGACATCAGAGTAGATGAGGAAGATGATGAAGAGTGCAGGAGAGGAAGAGAAGCAGCACAGAAGATGATGAGTAAACTGGAGAAGAAAGATCTGACAGAAATCAAAGAATCATTTCTGCCCCGTCAGGGGAAACTGTGGCGTCATTGGAGTCAGAAGAACAAAGAACTACATCGACCTCAAGGAGAGGAGACAGAAATGGACATCAGTAGAAAACGAACAGAGATGAAGAATATCCGTGAACAGCAGTACAAATCTGACATATGTGAGTTTATTAAGCTCTTTATTAAAGAAATGAACCCAGACGAGGAACATGAGAAGAAGTTTTTTCTGAAATATCTTGGAATCCTTCTTGATGAATATATCTCAGCTGATCTTTCTGCTCTACTCCAAAAGTATAATAAAAAGTGGTCAACAGTTGTAAAACTGAAAGAGAGTCATGATAAATCTGAGCAACTCAAGACTGAACAAGCAGAACTTGAGAAAATATCTGAGGATCTTCAAGCTGCATCCTTTGGTCTGGAGCACATCATGAGGGAGATCGGTCAGATCTATGAATCATGTTCATCTGTGAAGAAGGAAAAGAAAGACCTGCAGTTTAACTTCTCTTCTCTCCCGAGTCTTGCAGCAGAGATGATGATCTCTGGATTTCCACTGGAGCTGATGGATGGAGATGCTGCTCATGTTCCTCAGGACTGGATCTCTGCTGTTCTAGATCAACTCATCCAGAAACTGGGAGACCAGAGAGTATTTGTGCTGTCAGTTTTAGGGATTCAGAGCTCTGGGAAATCCACCATGCTCAATGCCATGTTTGGACTGCAGTTTGCCGTCAGTGCTGGCAGGTGCACCAGAGGAGCTTTCATGCAGCTGGTCAAAGTGTCAGATGAGATGAAAACACAGATGAACTTTGACTATATTCTGGTTGTTGATACTGAGGGTCTTCGTGCTCTAGAACTGGCTGGAACATCAACAAGACATCATGACAATGAACTGGCCACATTTGTTGTAGGACTTGGAAATCTGACCTTGATCAACATCTTTGGAGAAAACCCATCTGAGATGCAGGACATTCTTCAGATTGTTGTTCAGGCCCTCATGAGGATGAAGAAGGTCAGACTGAATCCCAGATGTGTGTTTGTGCATCAGAACGTCTCAGACATCACAGCTGGAGAGAAAAACATGGAGGGAAGGAGACGACTTCAGAAGACACTGGATGAGATGACAAAACTCGCTGCTAAAGAGGAAGACAGTGATGCTGAATGTTTCAGTGATGTTATTAAATTTGATGTTCAGAATGATGTGAAGTATTTCGCTCAGCTCTGGGAGGGCAGTCCACCGATGGCACCACCAAACCCAAACTACTGTGAGAATATTCAAGAACTAAAGAAATCTGTTATGTCTCATGCCTCAATAGCACATGGAATGATTCTAAAAGACATACAAGTTCGTATTAATGATCTCCGGAAGGCTTTACTGAATGAACGATTTGTCTTCAGCTTCAGAAATTCTCTGGAGATTTCAGCCTACAGGAAACTGGAGACTGAATACAGCACGTGGTCCTGGAGTCTTCGCATTGCCATGAGGGAAACTGAGAACAAACTACACAACCAAATAGAAAATGAGGCAATTCATGAGGTTGAGGAAACTGATCTTCAAAGAGAATTGAAGAAAACAAGTGAAAAAGTGGAGAAATCAATGTCTGAATTCTTTGAGAAAGACAAAGATAAAGATATACTGATTCACTGGAAAACATCATTTGAAATCAAAATCAAGGAGCTTCAGGAAAACATTGTGAGAGAAACAAAGAGGAAATTGAATGAGATCCTTCAGCAGCGCGACATGAAGAAAGAGATTGATGCTCAGAGGACACAACATGAAAACACTCTCTTTGAAAAGAGCAAAGAACTTGCCTTACAACTCAAAGACAAAGCAAATAATGAAGAAACTCTGAAGAAAGAGTTTGATTTGTTTTGGGAACAGAGTGTGAAGAAGATCATCTCAGACACTCCTAAAATCAAAGACATTAATATAATGAGAGATGTGAGAGAGATCCTCAGGGATATCCATGGAAGTGTTTCTGTAGACCACCAGAGGGAGAGCAGGGATATCTTTACTGTGCAGAGTTATTCTGATTTTGTACAGCTGCAACCCAGTGGATTAACAAGACTTGTTAAAAATAAAGCTAAAGAGTTATTTGGTTATGGTCCTCTATCTAAAGAGGATGAAGCCCAAATAAGATCATTAGTTACAGATGTTGCTCAGCAGACAGATATAATGATTCAGTCATTAAACATTTCAAAGATGGGCTACAACATCAGCTGCATTAAAACACTCATAGATTATATTACGAAGAGAGTAACAGGAAATCAGGAAGGATCATTGAAATATAAATTCAAGAATGAATTCTTCATGGATTTGGTTCTTTCCATCTGTGGGAGAGCAAACAAGATGATCACTGACCAACATAAAATGTTCAGGGAAGCCAATGATCCTGTCATATATGTAGAGAAGAAGAGAGAAGAGTACTATAGTATTTTTAAAAAACATCTCAATGGAGCCGCATCAGCTGCCATTTTTGGTGAGATCATCTGTCAGAAACTGAAAGAGCCCATTGAGCAGAGCGTCTACAAGAAGACTTCCAGAGATTTGGCTGGTGAAATGAGATCAAACTGCGAATCAATGAATGGAAACAGATCAAAATTGGAGAAACACATCTTGAAGACACTGGCAGAAGAGGAGGATTTTGACAAATACATGGAGTACATTAAAACTCCCAGAGATCACTTCAAGAGATTCATCAGAGTTGAAGTCAGTCGGTACATCACTGATAAGTTCAGTGTCAGTGTTTTACCCAAGATGAAGGAGAACATTAAACTCCTGCAGCAGAAGATCATGAAAGCAGCTCATGCATCTACTGAACATGTTAAAGAGAACAGAGGAGATGTTGGTTTGTGGCTGAAGAGTTTCACACAGCGGCTCTCAGATGAGCTGATCTTCTCTGAAAAAGACCTCAGTGGAGTGAAACATGATGATGTTGATGATTTCAGCCTCATAGAAGATGTGATAAGACAAGAACTTCCTGCTATAATGTCTGATATCAACAATAGATTCAACACAGAGACTTTCCCAGTAAATCTGGACTATAAGTTCAGGCCAGATCAGCTTCTGATTGATCACTTGTGTCAGTGCTGTTGGGTTCAGTGTCCGTTCTGTGGAGCCATCTGCACCAACACCATAGAAAACCATGATGAAGATCACAGCGTTCCTTTCCATCGTGTTAATGGAATAAATGGGTGGCATTACAGGGATGCAACAAACCTGTCTACTAATATCTGCACATCAGCGGTGGCGAGCAGTCACTTTTTTTTATCCCAATTCCTCAGATGATAATGTCCTCTGGCGAGAATACAGAAAGGCAGGAGGAGTTTATGCCGACATGAGCATCACCTCCGACCTCTCTGAGCTGCCCTACTGGAAGTGGTTTGTGTGCAGATTCAAGAAAGATCTGGAAGAACACTACAAGAAAACATTTGAGAAGTGTGGTGAGATTCCAGATGGATGGAAAAAATACTCAAAAGAGGAAGCTCTTGAGAGTTTAGATAATTTTTAATAAATGTGAAATGAAGAGTTATAGTTGTCTCTAAATTGTCTAATTAGCCAACATTCAGACAGTTTATATTTTACAGCATTTAATTTAATTAAATTTAATATATAATGCACATGAAAATATTTTTATTGGTTTTGGAAGGCCATATTTTAAAAGGTCTGTTTCTCCCATCATTCACTTACCATATAAATCATTAAAATAAAGATTATAAACATTCTAAAAAAAATGGAGCATGACAAAAAAGAATAATTTAGGATTATTATAGAAGTAATTACTCCAAAACTTTGTATATTTTTATTTACTTTATGTAATTCTGTTTGAATACTTTAAAAATCAACATTAATGTTTTGTGGTGTAATGTTGGGAGCAGTCTGAGCTGTAGTAGATTTCACTTGTAAATGATCAAAACACAAATGCCAAAAACAAAAAATGGCAATAATGGGCAAGTAAATTGAATAACAGAATTAATATTATACTGTACATGATTAACAATAAATGAGATGAAACTGAAACATTTGAATGATTTACTGTAGCTAAAGCATTAAACATTGTAATCTTAAAGCATAGACATGAAACAACTGTTAAGAAATAAACAATGATTAATTCACCTAAACCTGTTTGACTGACTTTCTTCTGCAGAACACATATTTTGAAACATGTTTTTGTCATTGTCATAACATTATTTAGGCAATTATAATTGCAGTGTAATGTGATGAAGTCAAGATGGATTTTGTTGATACTGATTTCATTTGATTGGTGTAACAGCATTTGTGTATGTAATTAAAATATGTTCAGCAGTATCAATTATGCAAGGAAAGCAATTCAGCCACTGATCTATATAAACGACTGGATTGCTCAGGACGTTCTGAAGCCACCGGACGTGTTCCAGCGGCCATCTTACTATTCCCTACCAACAGAGGGAATCATTATTGACTTACGGCCAAAACATTGACCTCAAAATCACATGATTTGTAGCATCTCAATCTCACAGGATTTGTAGCATCTCAATCTCACAGGATTAGTTTTATGATATGTATGTAAATTAATAGTTACTTCTCTATATAGATCAGTGTATAACGCAGCTCTACAGAAAACATCATCCATTTCAATTAAGTTCAAGTTTTGTTGTCATCCGGTAGCGTCAGTGCATTTAAATCAATAATCGAATATTAAACATCTTTTACAACCCAACATAAGCAAGACAAAAACAGTGGCAGTACATCCTCCATCAGGTGACAAAAATTGCACACAAAAAAAAGAAAAATTTAGACTCTGTCAGGGACCAGTTATTCTCTGGCCTAAAAGCTGATAGAGCTTTAATGCAAAGTTAGTATGTCCAGTGTCATGAATTGTATGGTTTTACAAGGCATAATAAAAAATCATCAGGTGTGCATTTCCCATACAACAATAGGTGCGTTTACATGGAGCACTGTAATCGGTTTAAAAGTCCAATCCGAATGAAAATGCTCCATATAAACACCTCAATCGGATTAAAAATGGCCAAACCGAATGAAATTGTAATCGGTTTGAGAGAGGTGGGATAAACCTTTTCATGAACCGATCAAACGAAAAATTCCTCCATGTAAACGATCTGATCCGATTACTTTGAGTGCACGTCTTTCTGTGACGTGATATAGTACAGCGCGCGCCTCCTCAACTGAAGAGCGCGGGCCGCGCTCACACCAGGCTAATGTTGACAAGAGAGGTAAGTTCATTTTTCTGAGGTATTAAACTTTTTATTTCGTAACATGTTATGAACATGATGTTGGAATAATGACACAGACATAGCCTGGCTACAGATCTCATCTTGACAGCGTTTGTCATAGGCTTCAACTGCGCCTGACAGAATAATTTATTTTTCTGAGGTGATTCTTACACTTTACGACAAATAATAAATAGCTTCTTTAAAACTGTACGTTATAAGTCCTGGTGGCTGTTGAGAGCTGCCATTTCAACGGGGAACATTCAAGCTGGAGAGGACGTGTCGATATTTCTCGGTTTCTCGTAAATTAGATTAAAAAAAAAAAGTTCAACAACTGCTTCAAATTGGTTAAGTAACATTACCCACAGTCTACTTTAATTACTTTGTTAATATTTATACCTTTGTGATTATGGTATCTTTCCTTAATCATCTGAAATATCTATGTTTAGTAACTGTTAACGTACTAATGATGCTGAGCACGTCTTGAATGCTATTTCATTCACATTTCACCGTACATCCTATGTTTTTATTAATAATTTGGGTGCATTTTATTGTTAATTTTGTGTTTTTCAAAATAAATGAATTGAATTAATTTTGATTCCGCATTCATCATTCACAGCTGTTGATATAGCCATTGTATAGGACATAAATTAGGTTAAACTACTGCATGTCCGCCCACAGAAAAATAAATAAATATAAAAATTACCAACACAGAACTATTGATCCACGATACTAACGAATCTGAGGCGGCAGACAAACTGTGTGCGCATGTCACAAAAGGATCCCGACTGAAAGTCAGCACATGTAACACCAGATCGGTTTAGATAACGTCTCATGTAAACAGCCCGCAGAATCTTTCAATCGGAATGATTTTAATCGGAATGACAAAAAAGTGCGCATGTAAACGTGGCTACTGTAACTCGCTGTTTAACTACCATTGTTGGTTAATGATGTCATGCAGGTGGTTTGAGATTAAATTAATGCCAGATTTTTAAAATAAATTACAGACATGGCATCTGAGGATTCCCTTTTTCCCCTTAGTTAATTTGCTTTATTTCCATATTCAAGTACATATGCACATGCACACTATTAAAAAAACGTCTCTTTAAATCTCTTGACAAACTAAAATATGTAATTTAAATTTGTATATATTTGAAATTAAAGATATAGATTGTACTGAATGTCAGCTTGCTTATTTTGCTAAAGATAAGGATTTATTAAGTCCACGTCATAAGAACAAGAAACTATGCTTCACAGCTCGAGAGCTGTCGTTCCAACCACACTACTTTGAGATGCTGTTTTAGGAAAAATAGTGTGAAGTGCTACTGTGTTTCTTATTTTTTTGGATTTTATTGGTTCTATTGTTTCACATAGTTTTTTTCATATTTTCATAGATTTAGCTATTCTAAAACAAAGTATGTATACTGCATGATTTTTTGCAATGTAAAGTCACAAGAGGCATCTCATATTTTCCAAATGTATTGTGCTGTTAAACATGGTATCACGGGGGTGGGAATATACATGGAAATGATTCAGATGACATTATGCATAGTAAAACTAGGCGTTGTAAGCTCCATATATAGTTATTTCAGGGAGGAGCCAGGGTGGAGATGCATGTGCACACAATCTTCCACTGACTGGGATTTATAAAGGGAATTCTGCGCATGTTTTGGTGTATGCATAAATCTGAAAACTTTTGTGCATGCAAAATCTAGGTTTTGTGGATATGCACACTTGTAGGATAAATCTATGGAAAGTTTTATTCATGAAGCCCCTGGTATTCATCAGTTTCTAAATTCACACTGTTTTTTTATATTATAAATGTTTCATAATTTCAAGCTAGTTGACAGTAGCACAAGCACACCTGCATGTACTAAAGTATTTAGCTCAGAGACGATCACTGTGCTGAAGAGAGCACATCCAATACTTTTTTATTAAAAATAATATATAGTCTTAATGTTGTTCGGCCAATCGTCAGCCTCAGCTCAGGCTCTACTCTTCAACACAACAGTAACCCCAAAAATTCACACACACCAGAAAAAAATTTCAATGACAAAATAATACAACTTAAAACACCAACAGATCACCCCCTATATTAATATTGAGCAAAACACATGAAATACCACTTAATTTTAACAATTAATTTCTAACCCTAACCCTAACCCTAACTTTAACAAGTGTATATATGTGTGTGTGTACATACATTCACATTTATATGGGAACATGTTTGTGCAATATATGTACACAAATAAAGGATAACATTTTATGAATATTATATGTAATGCTATTTTGTCTTCATTTTTATATGTATCAATGGTAACACCTTGGTATGGGGAACACATATTCACTATTAACTATGACTTTTGCCTCAATAAACTCTTAATTTACTGCTTACTAATTGTTAGTAAGGTTGTTGTAGCTAGTGCCGGCCCGTGGGGTTGTGGGGCCCTAGACGAGATTATGAAAACTGGCCCCACTGGAGGAAAAACTATCATAATTTTACGAGTGAAGAGAAAGCACATAAAATATCAATATTTAAGTGTATAAATATGTATTACGGGTAATATGTTCAACACACATATGAAAACATTTAAACAGATTTAAACAAGAGTGCAAGTGAGCTTGAAAAATGAAACTAAATACATGAAACAAATAAATAAAATAAAATGTGTCAATAGTACATACAAAATAAATAAATAATAAAAATATAAGGCTACAGATCGGTCAATATTTAAGTGTAAAAATTTGTATATTAAGTGTTAATTTAGCATACATATGTAAACATATTTAAACAGTTCACCTAAAAGGCCTGTAGGTGGCATGCCACCTTCATTTAACCAACACTGATAACTTCATCAGAGAGTAATACAAATAGCTATACCAAATGCAAGAGTGGATAATTCTTTATTGTGACACAAGCAAAACATAATGTGCTATTTATAGCAGTCAAAAAAGCATACCTTTACTTTTTAGCTTGTCTTTCTTCCTGTTCTCTTCTCTCCTTTTTCCGGCTTCGGAAAGATAGCGTTTGGATGCCATTTCTACCACAACGTCAAAATCTATTCTTCTTTTCATTTAAATTAACTAAAAAGTAGCATGGTGTACGAAGAGACGTGACGGCGTTAAGAGAGACTAGGCAATATCCAAATAGTGAAGCCAACATTACCATAGAGATTCGAAAATGTTGTATTTATTTTTGACAGCACTTTTTCTGTCATATAAAATGCTTAATAAGCAATTAAGCATTAATGAAGAGTAAGCACATCAGTAAAATACAACATTTTTCATGTTTCTAACGAAAGTGAGCATTTTGGAGAGCAGTGTTGTGGAATCTGTGTGTGTGTGAATACTGTGATAATTACGGTACTCAGACCCTTTTCACAGACTGTGGGTAGGATTTGGGGATGTAGAATATAGTCATGTAAAATAAAGCATTAAAATGTGCTTTATAAGTACTAATAAACATGCAAGCTAATAAGCAACTAGTAAAAAGTGGGATTGTTCCCCATACGAAAGTGTTAATCGGTCAATATACAGCCATGATCAATGCATATAGCAGTATATTATAAGCACTAGTTTCCCACTCTGTAAACAATTGCCAGGAATTTACAGGATTAAAGAGTATTGTGTTCCAGTAAATTACTGTAGTCAGAAATGTACAGTGAAATTAATGCATGCTGGGTCATTTCCTTTTACGAATTACTGTTAATCAACAGCAGAATGATGCTGCCACCACAGTAATAATTACTGCTCTTCTTTTACCGTGAATTCACATGATAAAGTTGTCTTTAACCACGACGTACTGTAATTGTTAGGAAGTCACCATTATGGTGATCAGTGTGGTATTATCTAGGGAACTTTGACCTCGTGTATTCATATTCAAATTTCTGATCTAGCCAAGTCAGAAGTGTGACAAATGAAAAATAAGTTAAGTGGCTGATTTTAAGTTAGTCAAACTATACTATTATTAGTGTTATTTCAGTATGACGATTTGCCAGTATCTTATTTCAAATTCATAACTGTTTGTAGATTGAACTGCTGAGATTTATCTTTGAAAGGCGTGACATCATCTTACAATACTTTTTTTCTTTTCTCCTAATGATGCACAGACATCTATACATCAATACTACAAAACACAACAATGGTGACACTAAACAAATAATTATAATAAAAAAGATAAACTCTGAAGATTACAAAATAAACCAACAACACAAACTGCCTAAAGTGAACCAAAAATAAGTTCAACAGATACAAGATAAAACCAAACCAACAAGAAACTCCACAGCACAATCTATTCATGCTGCACTGCATGCTGGGGTCTGAGCTGTTTTGGGGCCCTTTAGAAGTTGACATGCTCTGACATTTGTGCTTTTTTCAGTTGCTTGTAAACATATTAATGGCAAAAGTGTAATTACACTGTATTCAGCACAAACTGGGCTACCATAATATGTGAGCAACAGGTATATACTTGCATGCATTTATGAGAGAAAAACATTTATGCATGGTTTAAAAAAAACACACAAATATGTGTCAGCAAGACATTTGATTAATGGGTGTTGTTGCCTAGAGTTTTTGCCTCAAAATTATATAAAAATAATAATGCTTACTCATTCACATAAAACAACATATTGATTTAAATTTTGTCAGACACTTTTTGTTTACAAGGGCTATTGCGTGGGGGTGTGAATAATCATGAATAATGCTGTGATTTACACTTGAGAAGACAAAGAAACGCATAATGAATGAGCCTTTGAGTCAGGTATGTGAGAGGGAACTACAAGAAAGAATATAAGGACAAAATAAATATTATATATATAGTAGTTTATTTAGAGTATAATGTAGTTAAAAATATCAAGCCTGCATTTATGTAATCAAAAATACAGAAAAAAACTAATATTGTGAAATATTACAATTTAAAATAATGTTTTTCTTTCTCAACAAGGGAGTCAGAATTACATTGAAATTAAATTTTGATTAAACCAAGTGATAGAAGGGCAAGAAAAGACATTCACGCAGTATAATTGTCACATATCTGTGTTTCTGTCATGTTGTTTTCGTTAGTCACATGTTCCTTTTGTCTATGTTTCCCGCCACTTTCTCTGTTTCCTTGGTTACCCTCGTTAGTCTAGTTCTGTTCAGCTGTGTTTAGTTATCCTTATCTGTATCACCTGTGCCCCTCGTTAGGAAGTCATCAGTGTTTGTATTTAGTTCCCTCGTGTTCATTCATTCCTTGTCTGGTCTCAGTTATGTTAACATGTCGTGTTGATGCAGCTTTGTGTTCTGTCCAGCGTTCTGTTGAATAAATACCAGTCTTTGTTGAAGTCCCGTATCGCCTCTTCACTGCAGCACGATACGACCGTGACAGAAGACCAGACCTCACTGCAAGAGGGACTTCTCTTAAGGATGGGTATTTTCGTGTCTCCGTACTCTCCAGTATTCCCCGAGGAAGGCGGTTCGGTGGAGGATCGCCTCTGGGGGATTAGGCAGAAGGGTCGGCCACTGGAGAGGTATGTGGAGGAATTCTGTGAGCTAGCTTATCTGGTGAACTGGCCAGATGCACCGCTTAATGCGGTTTTTCTGATGGGCCTGGACGAGGACACCATTCGATTCCTGGAACCTGCCTGTTCCTTTTCCCTAGTCGAGACAATCAATTTGATATTGTCCTTAAATGGTTCTGAATTCGAGATCTTCGAAGAGGTTCCTAAGAATGTGTGTCTTCCTCGTCCAGTCCCCTCAGAGAAGCACGCTGCCTGGACAGTTCACCCGCAGCCAGTTTCCTCCTCATAACCCTCCAGTGGGCCTGCCGGGAAGGTCCTGCCTGTCCCCAAGCCCAGGCGGAAGAGGAGAGCGGCCGGTGGTTGATGGACTTTGGGAGCGAGCCTACCGCTCCAGCCCTCCTTGACTTCCTGGATTCCGCTCCAGCCCTCCTGGATTCCGCTCCAGCCCTCCTTGACTTCCTGGATTCCGCTCCAGCCCTCCTGGATTCCGTTCCAGCCCTCCTTGACTTCCTGGATTCCACTCCAGCCCTCCTGGATTCCACTCCAGCCCTCCTGGATTCCGCTCCAGCCCTCCTGGATTCCGCTCAGTCCTGGATTCCGCTCCAGCCCTCCTGGATTCCGCTCAGTCCTGGATTCCGCTCCAGCCCTCCTGGATTCCGCTCCAGCCCTCCTGGATTCCTGGATTCCGCTCCAGCCCTCCTGGATTCCGCTCCAGCCCTCCTGGATTCCGCTCCAGCCCTCCTGGACTCCGCTCCAGCCCTCTTTGACTTCCTGGATTCCGTTCCAGCCCTCCTTGACTTCCTGGATTCCGCTCCAGCCCTCCTGGATTCCGCTCCAGCCCTCCTGGATTCCGCTCCAGCCCTCCTGGATACCGCTCCAGCCCTCCTGGACTCCGCTCCAGCCCTCTTTGACTTCCTGGATTCCGTTCCAGCCCTCCTTGACTTCCTGGATTCCGCTCCAGCCCTCCTGGATTCCGCTCCAGCCCTCCTGGACTCCGCTCCAGCCCTCCTTGACTTCCTGGATTCCGCTCCAGCCCTCCTGGATTCCGCTCCAGCCCTCCTGGACTCCGCTCCAGCCCTCTTTGACTTCCTGGATTCCGTTCCAGCCCTCCTTGACTTCCTGGATTCCGCTCCAGCCCTCCTGGATTCCGCTCCAGCCCTCCTGGACTCCGCTCCAGCCCTCCTGGACTCCGCTCCAGCCCTCCTTGACTTCCTGGATTCCGCTCCAGCCCTCCTGGATTCCGCTCCAGCCCTCCTGGACTCCGCTCCAGCCCTCTTTGACTTCCTGGATTCCGTTCCAGCCCTCCTTGACTTCCTGGATTCCACTCCAGCCCTCCTGGACTCCGCTCCAGCCCTCCTTGACTTCTTGGACTCCGCTCCAGCCCTCCTTGACTTCTTGGACTCCGCTCCAGCCTTCCTTGACTTCTTGGACTCCGCTCCAGCCTTCGACGAGCCCGCTCCAGCCTTCGACGAGCCCGCTCCAGCCTTCGACGAGCCCGCTCCAGCCTTCGACGAGCCCGCTCCAGCCTTCGACGAGCCCGCTCCAGCCTTCGACGAGCCCGCTCCAGCCTTCGACGAGCCCGCTCCAGCCTTCGACGAGCCCGCTCCAGCCTTCGACGAGCCCGCTCCAGCCTTCGACGAGCCCGCTCCAGCCTTCGACGAGCCCGCTCCAACCCACGAGATCTCCACTCCACCCCTGAATTCCCCAAAGAACATTGTGGGGGGGGGCCATGTACCTGTGGGTGGGAAACATGTGGGTGGGGCTCTGGTTTGGCCTGGGCGCCCTAAGACTCCTGCTCCGCCCAAGGCTCCAGACCCGCCCAAGACTCCTGACCCGCCATGGCCGCCCACGGCCCCTGACCCGCCATGGCCGCCCACGGCCCCTGACCCGCCATGGCCGCCCAAGGCCCCTGACCCGCCATGGCTGCCCACGGCCCCTGACCCGCCATGGCCGCCCACGGCTCCACCCTGGAGGCCCTCCAGCCAGTCAGACCCCAGTGCTCCCAGGACTCCAGGGTGCCCACCCTCCCTCCCAATTTTGTACTTCTACGGCGCGAGGACGCGCCTACCGGGAGGGGGCGTTATGTCACATATCTGTGTTTCTGTCATGTTGTTTGCGTTAGTCACATGTTCCTTTTGTCTATGTTTCCCGCCACTTTCTCTGTTTCCTTGGTTACCCTCGTTAGTCTAGTTCTGTTCAGCTGTGTTTAGTTATCCTTATCTGTATCACCTGTGCCCCTCGTTAGGAAGTCATCAGTGTTTGTATTTAGTTCCCTCGTGTTCATTCATTCCTTGTCTGGTCTCAGTTATGTTAACATGTCGTGTTGATGCAGCTTTGTGTTCTGTTGAATAAATACCAGTCTTTGTTGAAGTCCCGTATCGCCTCTTCACTGCAGCACGATACGACCGTGACAATAATATATAACCCACACCATTGAATTCAGTCATTGGGCCAGTGGATGGTCCTTACAGTACGGCAATACAACACAGGACATGGTCGACGTTGAGAGAGTTATTAAAGCAATAAGCTGATTGATTTGATCATGCATACAGTTTGATCTGCATTAGAAGTCTGATTGTTTGAGTCTTTTACAGTTTCTTTCTCATAATTACTCATCATACTAAAGCTAAGAAGCACCGCAGCCTGTATACAGTTAGACTTCTTTGCAAATGGATCCAGAAGTGAAATACTCAAAGAGTGTATCCTAAGACAGAAGACACCACAGAACTACACCATGTACCCCAACGCCAACACGGCTGACAAAAAGTCAAGCAAAATCTGACATGAAAGAAAAATGTAAAAATGTGTACGTTTTTAAGTCTAATATGAAGGTTCTGATTGGTTGAGAGCAGAGCGGTTTGGTTTGGACAGATTTTAACTGCTATTGTACAGATCCACATTACTGGAAGTCAAATCTCATCTGTCTTTCAGACGTCCGCTGCTCAGACTCTGAATATAAGAAAAAATTATATTAGGCACATTAGGCAGTGCATTACAGTGATTTTACCATCATTTTGATTGATTATTGATTATAATTCATATAATGATTATAATTGATTATTGATAATTATTTGTTACCTAGGAATTGTCACTCGCCTTGTTCAGTGAGACGTCATGTTTTCATTCTCTATAAAAAAGATACAATAAAAAACTGAAATAAAACTAAAAAGGACAAAGAAAATGTTCTGTTATTCTGTATTCAAAGCTCAAATGTGTGTGTGTGTGTGTGTGTGTGTGTGTGTCCAAAAGTTACTTAACTAAAACTGACAAAACCTCCATTGACATCCTCCAACAGAGAAATGATTGAAAAATAAAATCTAATTTCTAAAAATGCTAATGTTTTCTTTTAGGGATTGAGTCAGTCTGTAGTCGGGTCAATGACAAATAAGAAAAATAATACTTTAAGATATAAAAAAAAAAAAAATTAGGCAAAAGAGTTTTAAAATGCATTTTTATATCCAAAAATGGTATGGTGTTGATTCATATTGGTTTTACAGCTTTTAAGACAGCATTAATTCATTATTAAACAAGATTTCTGATTTTACCACCCAGAAAATGTCAGGTGGTGCGACCATATATTAATTTAAAATAATAGACATATACAAAATACATATGAATCATTGTAAAATGCATATCACATGATAAATTCCCTTTCCATTTCTTTATGTGTTGCCCTTTTAGTCCAATTCATATAAACTGACACTTTTCTGTGTTCAGAACACAATTTTCCATAAGGAGTTATGTTTTTATTATTATTATTTGTATACATTATATAATGGTTTACATTTATATCTCTTACATTTTGCAATTGCAGTGGGAATTGTTAAATGTAAATTTGCTGGTCGCACCATCTGACATTTTAGGTCTTTGAAACACCACAACTCAAAAAGTCAATTGTATTTCAAAAAAATTAAAAGAGTATCTTATAAAGGAAAGATTGTAGATCAATTTGATATGTGACATGTATTTTTTTTTTTTTTTTAGGAAACTAGTGAATTCGGACACAAAAAAATACGTGTCATGTCATTGACCCAGCCACTGTCATTAGCTGTATAAAAACAACAACAGAAATCTACAATATGTGCTAATTTACAGCACAGTTATAAAGTATTTGCCATTATCACATGACCTGAGATTGACTAATTACAGAGTTGACAGTGCAGCCCTAAAGAAATATAGATATAAAACATTAGAGAGCAAAAACTATTTATCATGGAGTGTTTGTCCTAACCAGCAGCAACATTACATTTTGTCAGTCGCTTAAGGTCCTGGGAAGCCCCGCCCACATCAAACTCTCATTGGGCCAAAGAAATGCTCCTCATGTATATTAATCTTTAAACATGGATGAGGTGATTTCGAAAGTTTAAAAAGCATATTATATGACAAATGATAAAAGACAAATTGCTTGTGGCTGTAATTCTGTCCCATTACAGGTCAGGATGTGCTGTAATAATTAAAAGGGTAATTTTGCAAAATGTTGGCCATGATGTTCAACACTGTGTGTGTTTGTGTGTTGTGTGTGCTTGTACTTGGTGTTGTGTGGCTCTGGCGGTTTGTTATCCTGAAATATCTTCAGCTTTTCACTGTTCCTGCGCATTGCATCTCTGAGCCGTGCGAATGAACCTCTGGGATCCAGTGCACCACTGCCGTCCTGCACAAACACACACAGACTCAATACAAAACAAACACACACATACACACACATTCGTTTGGGCCACTGTATTCAGAACAGAGTAGTTTGATTATCTGAGTGTGTTGCACTGATTCATATACAGTATAAGCCTTCATATTACTCTCACACACAGTATGTTCTGTTTGCTTTATTAAAACACAGATCTGCATTTCTGATACACATTTCTGGACCAGAATTACTCAGAAACACTATAGAAAATGTATGTTTGACAAAAACCTGCAATTTACATATTCAAATGATTTTGGAGTCCTAACTCAACCGGTCTAGATCATCACATATTTCAACCAAAAATAAGCACAAAACAAGGGGATTTGGCATAATGAAAATAAAGAACACTGACATAATTTTCAATTAAGCACATTGTCCTCCTCATTGTAATGTGAATAAAAATATAATTGTAAAATATTCATATATTATGATAGAATCTGCTGTACTGGCTAAGTAAAATATATATTTTTTAATATAATTTTGAGATTTGAATATAATGAAAGACGTTTATTATTAATATTATTATTTATTATTATCATTATTAGAATTTTTCAAAACATAGGCCTAAGTTCTCATTTCTTTTTTGATTTTAGGGTAAAAACTGATCTGGGCGTATTCTTGTGAGACCCTGACACATGCAAACATACACAAATAAAGGTAAAAAAAAAATCAAACTAAAAGCATCTTGTGTCAGATGATCAGTGTAAACTAAGAGATGATACTAATGAAATGGGCTGCACTGAATGATGCTGGAAAGATGCATCAGCATCACTAATGAGCTGCAAGAACATCTTCAAAGTTCAAACAAGCAGGAGGAAAAGATGTTAGGGATCTGACAAGAGGAGTTTGTCCTGTACCTGTTTCTGAGATCTCGGGGCACAGCATGTCTGCTGCTGTCGTCTTGCCCTGTCTGCGGTACAGAATGGCTAGATTCCTCAGCGTCACATTTATGTCCGGACTGCAGACAAAACATCTCATCCGGTCAGGAGATACGAAAAAAAGAGAACAATCAAACAAAAAATGTATAGAGTTCAATTTCTTTCTCCAGGATATCATTTCTTGTTTTATTTCTTTTGATCTGGGGGTGTCATGTCATTTCGACCCATTCATCTTCTTGGTCAAAAACACTGTTGGACTATGTGAGGACTGTCCATCTGATTTATGACAACAAAAACTTAAACTAAGAATCAGGAACAAACAGCTTTAAGAACATAATGTGAAGGTTTGTGATGTGTTTGTGGTACCTGTTGACTTTACTGGCTTTGTGCCAGCTTCCATATTCTTCGCACGCCGTGCCGTCTCTGTGTTTCTCCTGAATATCAGCAGACAGACGGTTTGAATGACAGCAGACGGGCAGAAACACAAACACTAACTTCATCCACACAACACACACCTTGCTCATCTCCTCTCTCTCCTCAGCGTGCATCCAGATGGGTTTGTTTTCAGCTGAAACAGACACACAAGTAACATCATTACCCATTAAAGCTACATAATTGTGCCGTGTTTCAAAAGGAATGTAAATGTAACATAAGCTAATGCCATTTCAAGCATCCTCATCTCATAATGCTAGTCTTCACGTCAAAAAAAAAAAAACGTATTAAATATAAAAACCTCACATTCTCAGAAAGCGCTTTATTGTCTTTTATTAGATTTGTCTCAGGTTTAGTCCTCTGAGAAAAAGGGATGTGTGTCTCAAATCCATCTTTGTGGCCCTTGTAAGACCGCATGAATTCGCTCCAAGGATCGGTAGCGAACCGCGGTGAAGGCCGCACGTGTTCAGTGTTTCAGCTGGAAGAATGGATTTGATTATAATATTCTTTATCTGACTCCATTTATCATAGTTGTCGCATTTAGAAGAGAATCCCAACCGGTTGTTTGGTCATCCCTTTGTTGCAATTATACCGTTCCACATTGGAGAGAGTTAATAATTGCAGATTAATTCAGAAAGGATCAAAATGTAACAATTTATTAACTACAATGTTTTTTCCACCTAGTTTTCGTTTTTTCGTTCGTTTTCGTTAATGATGGCTTGGACCCCCCCAAAACTGATATTTCTGTCCCTTTGGGGGTAAGAACATTCTGTAATTCGAACTATGCCGCCCACTGCCTGTTGATTGGCATTTGTGAAATGTCCTCTATTATGATGAAAAAAATCTTTCTGAAAATCGTGCTTTGGAAATGCATGATTCATCTAATAGGCATAATTCGTAAATGCAGCATATTATTATGAAAAACGTTTTTTTTTTAAAAAGCACATTTAATAATGAAAAAAATAGATTTTTAAACATAACAATAGTGTGTGTGGAAGAGAAATATATTAAACAATAAATGTTGTGTTTTCATGTAATTTTACAAAATAAATAGATACATTTATTTATTTAATTAATAATTAATTAATTATGAAATTATAAAATTAATTAATTTTTTCAGAATAAACTGGTACATTTAACTATTGTTTTATTGAATTCATTATTTATTGAATTATTTCATTTCGAGTAATTTGGTCCTCCATAAATCGAAAGCTAAATTCTTTTAGTGAAATTTTTTTTTCATATAACTGTAAATTTTGAGACAAAATTAACTGTTGGATTTTTAGTCAATTATTTTGGTATGTTCAACTCAAAACATCAAGTAAATGATATTTAGAGATTTTATTAAGTTAATAAAGTTAATTATTACTGTGATATTTACTAAGCCACCGAATTATTTTGTAGAGCATATGCGGTTTCAAACGCAGCCAAAAACTCCTTCATGGCTCACGGCATGCATTGTGGCGACTGTAAACGACGTCTCTCCAAAATCATGTGATTTAAAGAAAGTGAAATGTCATTTGATCAAAAATACAGAACAAACAGGAATATTGTGAAATATTATTACAATTTAAAATAATGGTTTTCTATGTGAATATGTTAAAGTGTAAATTATTCCTATGATCGAAGCTGAATTTATCATCATTACTGCAGTCTTCAGTGTCACATGATCCTTTTTTTTTAACCTGTGATATTTTTTTCAGGATTCTTTGATTAATAAAAAAGTTTTTTTTTAAAAGAACCATGCACATTTTTTTAAAATAGAAATATTTTGTAACAATTTACACTATCGCTCAAAAGTGTTGGTTCAAGTGTTTCTTTCTTTCTTATCTTTTTTTTAAATAAATGAATATTTTATTCAGCAAGGATGTGCTAAATCGACCCATTATCACATGGTTCAGTAGATCTCCCTTTAATGTCATTTGTTGTTGGAAACCCCCAAACACCCCGAGTTGATCTGAGCCCCTGCCAGACCCTCTACAGGTTTCTCCAAAGTCATGTGATGTACTGGAAAAAGAACAGAGATCAAAACCCACCGATCCATTCTGATTGGCTGACATGCATCTTGCATAACATTAAACAGTTATTTAAATCCGCAATGCAGTGTCACAAACGAATACAGCAAAGGATATCAAGAAAAGAATAGCATCATCTAGCAGAAAGCTTCAGCTGCTGTTTGGAATCCAGATTCCCTCAGGTTTGGCTTTTATGTAGCCTATAATTTTAATAATTCATTTAGTAGACGCTTTTATAAAAACTAAACATGGTTCCTAGGAAATTGTAACTTTTGTCAGAAATCTCAGAACAAAGCTAAACAGATTCTGGTTCGTTCTGGCGCTAAAACTTTTAATATAAAAAAATGAGAAGCACATTTTTTTCATAGTTTTCAGTCACGTGACTGTCGCGGAGCCTTGGAGGGCAAAACCGCCATAGAACTCCATTGAGCTGCAGCAAAAGCCTGTCAAATTTCCATCTTAAAACTAAAATATGTGAACAAGATGCACGTTTTGGGCACTTATTTTCCATATACAGCACCTGCTGCAGTATTTCAATAACTGCGGGATGTTTTTAAAACGCTTAATGTGAAAAACACTATAGGGTGAGTTGCACCAATAAGGATTAAATTAAGCAAAGTTTAAAGGATTTGTTAATATGGGTTTTATTTTAAATCGAGTCATTGCACCACTTTACTTTAATTAAACAGATAAATTACGCAGTAAAACCGTTTTAGAGCTGATCAAGTAGCAGATGGAGGTGAACTGAAGACAGGCTAAAGAATAGTGCAACCCACCCTTTAAGTGCTGTAATGAACTAAAACAGTGATATTAAAAGATCAAATTCAGTTTACACCTTTTTGATGATGCATACTATATACAGGCGAGTAGATGAGGCAAGAATATGAACGCAATGTGTTTTCTTTATAATGGGTTTCGATGGGGAAAACACCTAACGAGAAACCTCCAGTTGCACTAATATTCTGTGTTCGTCTGCTTTCCTGTACTAAGTATGCAACAACATCAATAATGTGTATATTGAATTTGGTATTTTAATATCACTGTCTTACCGCATTAATACTGACTACAAACCTGATAAAAATGACTAGTGGCAATGGAGGACAGCCTTGTTTTGCCCTCCAGGTGGCCGCTCCTATAAGCGCGTGACGACACGTGAAAACTATGAATAGCCCACATTGATGATGCACCACACAGAAATCTGAACACAACACGTGGAATGAATCATGTTCCTCCAAAAGAAAGCTATTTAGATGCCTTAATAACGCAGTGCGTTCAAAACGAAAGTGAAAGTGTGATTTCAAGACGTGTATAGTAACGAAGCTACAAACAAACGGTTTAGGATAACCAATTTAAACTTTAGTCTACGAGCCTAAGGAAGAATTTGCGCCAAGGTTATGTTCGTAAACGAAAACTGAAACTATAAGAATAAAACTATTGGTCAAAAAACATTTTCGTAAACTGAAATAAAATAAAAAAAATCATAATAGGGTCGTTCCTGTTATACAGTGACTTTTCTGTCTTTATGATTTACTTAGCCTACTCATTTTTTTTGTTTGTACGGTTGAATTCCAGCAGGAAAAACAAATTATGTAATTTCCTGAAAATTGTCTCAATGAAATTGTGGCCTTTTTGAGAGAAAAAGAAATGAATACTTTATTCAGAAATGAAAGAAATGAATACTTTATTCAGCAAGGATGTGTTAAATCGACCCATTATCACAGGGATAGGGATATTCAGTAGATCTCCCTTTAATGTCATCTGTTGGAAATCCCCAAACACCCCGAGTTGATCTGAGCCCCTGCCAGACCCTCTACAGTTTCTCCAAAGTCATGAACTGGAAAAAGAGCTGAGATCGAAACCGATCCATTCTGATTGGCTGACATGCGTCTTGCATAACATTAAACAGCTATAAAAAAAACCGCAATGCAGTTTCCCAAACGAATACAGCCAAAGGATATCAAGCAAAGAACACCATCATCTAGCAGAAGCTTCAGCTGCTGTTTGGACTCCAGATTCCCTCAGGTTTGGCTTTTATGTAGCCTAATTATAATTATACATTTAGCAGACGCTTTTATCAAAACTAAACATGGTTCCTAGGAAATTACGAGAAGGTTAATGTTTTCAGAACACTCTCAGAACAAAACTAAAGAGATTCTGGTTCGTTCTGGCGCTAAAACGTTTAATGTAAAAAAACGAGGAGCACATTTTTTTCATAGTTTTCAGTCACGTGACTGTCGCGGAGCCTTGGAGGGCAAAACCGCCATAGAGCTCCATTGAACTGCAGCACAAGCCTGTCAAATTTCCATTTTAAAACTAAAATATGTGAACAAGATGCAGGTTTCGGGCACTTATGATCCATATACAGCACCTGCTGCAGTATTCAATCACTGAAAACAGCAGGACGGTTTTAAAACGCTTAATAGCCTAAACACTTTAGGGTGAGTTGCACCAATAAGGATTAAATTAAGCAAAGTTTAAAGGATTTGTTGGTATGGGTTTTATTTTAAATCGAGTCATTGCACCACTTTACTTTAATTAAACACAGATTAATTACGCAGTAAAACCATTAGAAGAGCTGATCAAGCCGCAGACGGAGGTGAACTGAAGACAGGCTAAAGAATCCTTACACTCTAAAAAAAAAAAGGTTCTATATGGCACCAAAAATGGTTCTTCGTCGTAATCATAGAGGAACCACTTTTGGTGCTATATAGCACCATATCTTAACATGTTCTGTATATGGTAGCGGTGCTATATAGCACCTTATTCAAAGAACCGGTGAAGAACCGCTGAAGAACCACTGAAGCACCAAAATTGGTGCTATATAGCACTTAAAAAGGTTCCCCAAATGAATACGAGCCAAGAACCATTTTTGGTGCCATGTAGAACCTTTTTATTTAGAGTGTAGTGCAACCCACCCTTAAAGTGCTGTAATGAACTAAAACAGGGATATTAAAAGATCAAATTCAGTTTACACCGTTTTGATGTAGCATTCTATACAGGCGAGTAGATGAGGCAAGAATATGAACGCAATGTGTTTTCTTTATAATGGGTTTCGATGGGAAAACACCAAACGAGAAACCTCCTGTTGCACTAATATTCTGTGTTCATCTGCTTTCCTGTACAAAGTGTGCAACATCAATAAGGTGTATATTGAATTTGGTATTTTAATATCACTGTCTTACCGCATTAATACTGACTACAAACCTGGTAAAAATGACTAGTGGCAATGGAGGAGAGCCTTGTTTTGCCCTCCAGGTGGGCGTTCCTATAAGCGCGTGACCACACGTGGAAACTATGGATAGCCTACATTGATGATGCACCACACAGGCATCTGAACACAACACGTGGAATGAATCATGTTCCTCCAAAAGAAAGCTATTAGATGCCATAATAACGCAGTGCGTTCAAAACGAAAGTGAAAGTGTGATTTCAAGACGTGTATGGTAACGAAGCTACAAATAAACGGTCTAGGATAACCAATTTAAACTTTAGTCTACGAGCCTAAGGTAGAATTTGCGCCAAGGTTATTTTCGTAAACGAAAACTGAAACTAAGAATAAAACTATTGGTCAAAAAACATTTATGTAAACTGAAATAAAATTAAAAAATCATAATGAAAAACTAAAACTAAACGAAACTAACAACTCTTACTGAAAAACTAACTGAAATAAAATAATAATTAGCAAAAATAAATATTCGTTTTCGTAATTAATAAGCTCTCTTTACTGTGGTGGAAAATCTGACCTGTAGTGGTTGAGGGAGTGTCTGTATATGGCGCTACTGCGCGTGAAGTGAGCTGAGGAGACAAACTAGGGAATACCAGGACACACACACACACACACACACACACACACACACACACACACACACACACACACACACACACACACACACACACACACACACACACACACACACAGCATATACACTTCATTATTTAATCACACCGTCTTCACAACAGTTTGTGTTGGCTGTAGTCAGATGGCAATGCCTACATTGTACTAGCCTAATGAAGAAATAATCTTTAAAGGTCCCATGGCATGAAATTTTCATTTTATGAGGTATTTCAACATTAATATGAGTTCCCCTAGCCTGAATTTTGTCCCCAAGTGGATAGAAATGTTGATCGGTGTAAAACCGAGTTCTGGGTGTCTTTCTCTGCCTTTGAGAAAATGACAGGCCAGACGAGCCAATCCTGAAGTCTCCTGGTTTGACGTCCAAGCAGGAACGGTTACCTCCCTTTCCTCCTCCCAGAGAATCTGGCACGCCCATGCAAACGCTGGAGAGATCATGGGTTGTGAACGAGTGAATGCTGGCAGTTTCTCAGTGTTTGGATGTACAAATGAAAACAGAAGTCTTTCTTCAGTTCCTTATGATCTGTGATCAGTGATTTCTTATGTGTAGCTAATTATTTATTATTTGTGCACACACTGCAGCTTCTCTCTCTCCCGACAGAACGGTGTTTTCGTGTTTTCTATCTTGAGTCAGTGTTTTTGTACGTCCTCGTCGCGTCTATCTGTTCTAAAATGTGCATACAGTCTTTTCTGTTTAACATCAGCAGAGCTCACATTTAGAGATAAACCTCACATACGCCGAAGCTCGGCCTTCAACATCCCCGACCCCCAGTACTGCATCTGGCCCACAGCGGAGGCACCAAACGCGGCGTGAGATTAAGCAGAAGGGGGGTAAGCGTGAGCATATCTGGGCTAGGCTAGCCAGCTTTCCCCACAATAAACTGGATTACATTCGATTACTGCTGTTGTGTCTTTGTTTGCACTGTGTAAGTTACTCAATGCGCGTCACTGACGCTATTCATATAATTGGAACATATCTAGAAATAATGCTATACTCAACACTTACTAACTCGTTCATCTCGCTGTAATGGTAACTTACATTGCATGTGTTACAAAGTTGGTAATAATGATGAAGACGGACTCGGCGTGACTGGGACTCGTGTTTATTCAGAACTCTCAGATACAAACACAATAAACTCGCGCTGACAGACAGCGCTCTCATAACTCAGTAGTTACTATAAATAACTTTGTTAGCAATCGCAACCGTCTCCGTGATGTCCGGTTCGCGAACAAATCATTCTTTTGAATCGGTTCTTTTTAGTGAACCGAACCAGTTCACCAAATCGGACTGAATCGTTCTAAACGGTTCGCGTCTCGAGTCAGCGCTGATCCATAATTTACTAAAGTTACTAACTTTCTGACATGAGTGACAGCCCCTCCGACTAGAAATAAACTAATAACCTGAAGTATATGCTAGTAACTACAACAGTTCACCCTGAACTGAGACGTGCTGAGAACTGATGAGAAGTGAACTCAGGTCCATCCGTCTCTGGCAGACTCGTGCCTGCTTGTGCCTCGTTAAACCACGCCCCCTCCGCTCATTTAAAATGCAAAGATGTCAGCCAATCACAACAGTGGGCGTTTTTGCTGAAGTCTCACAGCAGACACGCCTCTTGAAGCAGGGCATTCAGCCACAGGGCAAACAGCATTATAGAAAAAATGCCTTTTATTTCTAAATTATGACATTTTATGATGTAAAAATCATACTAACAATATAAGTACACCTCAGGAAACACTATACAATAATAGAAAAATGCCATGCCATGGGACCTTTAAATAAATAAGCTTTTAATTGTTTTACAATATTTCATCTTTAATATGAATGAGTTTGTCTGGAATTTATCATTTTTACTTTTATATTTTTATGTTGCATTTATTTGGTTCTTTGTTCAATTTCCATTCACCATTTTTTGTCGTATAGGTCCTTAAAGGTGAAGACCCAACTTTATGCATGTTTTGTAAGATTCCCCTGTCCGTCAAACATATTTTGTTGGACTGTCATGGGTTAAAACAAGAATGCTCTTTTATCAAGTTATTTCACTTAAGGACTTATTTAGAAAGAGTATACATGAAAAGATTTTGGATTTTTTTTTTATCAGTTGATTTTAAAAATCTTGTATAATATGACTTGTCGTGTTTGTTTGCTTGGTTTTATTGTATTTATGTATATGATATTTGTATTTTTGTAATATAATTTTTGCCATGAATATAGCCTGAGATGCTGACATGGCATTAAATAAAACAATCCGTATTCTTTTATTTTATTTGTATTATTAAGATGTCTGCACAAGAGTTAACTCTAATCTGTGCAAACATTAAACTTTGCTGAAATTAAAAATCTTGATTTGGTCTACACTTCATTCTGGTGACTCTGCTAAACTATCGCAGAGTTATCGGAGTTATTATAGCAGATATAACTATAAATCTTCTATTTGATGAAGATCAAAATGACGGTGGGGGCGGTGTCATGGTGGGCAAGACATGTAACCAGTAGCTGTGGCAGCAAGAAGCAGGTGCATTCTGGGAGTTGTTGTCTTTCATCCACATGAGACAAAAAATAATTTTCTGTCTTTTCTCAGTCTAGAAGGCACCAAATACAAAAATAATTTCACATTTCTACTACATAAATGACCCAAATTTAAATACACATTCATTTTTCCAGCGCTGAAGAACCCCTTTAATGTGAAAACAGAAGACCAAATTCAGTAGGCTATACACCAATATTGATGATGCACAATATACAAGCAAGCGAGCCCAGATTAGAACCTGAAGCAGAGGGTGAACCAACTCCAAATTTAAGATAAGCCCAAAGTATTCTTCTGTGGTCCGCGTTATGTAATTTGCATCATCAGAATTGGCCAGGGACTACCACTCACACAGCCCGTGTACAGCCCATTGTGAGCGTGCAGACGGTGCGTTGCACTTGCAACTGCACGTGTGAGTGATCTGAATGCACTGTAAAGCTGCTTCTGAAACAATCTGTATTGCATAAAGCACTATATAAATAAAGGTAACTTGACTTGTCTTGCTGTATGCTGAAAACGATACAAAATAAACCATGTTAAAAATATTCAGGCTGTTTATGCTGAGAAAAAATAAAAGTAAATGAGATCAACTAATAAATAATTAGTTGTCATATATTTAAACATTGTCTCTTTCATGTAGGATGAATGGTTTGGGGAAAATGGATGGCAGGAAGAGCTGTGAACCTGACAAGGAGCTGAGTACTGATGTGAATATGAGAAGACCAGAGTCATCATATAACGGTAATTTAATATCGATGCGGAAGAACAACAATTTACATTTTGGAAAACATCAATGTCTTATACATTAAAAGCATATTCTAAGATTTTTTTTTCTATGATGAAATAAGTTCTTATTCCTTTAACTGTTGCAGGTGCAGGAGCAGAAGCAGCTGTGGCAGCATCTGCAAATGCAGCAGCAGGAGAAGGAAGGGCAAGTCTACAATCACCACTATCTGCAAAAACATGGAAACAAACAGCATTAAAATCCACAGTAATAATAGCACTGACATTTGCAGTAGTTTCAGTAGTAGTAGATAAGGCAGTAACAACAGGAGTTGATGCAGTAGCAGGAGCAGTAGCAGGAGCAGTAGCTATATGCACTTTATGCACTATACTTTATATATCCACATTATGGGAAGCAGAAGTGAGAGCAGTAGCAGCAGAAGTGGGAACAGTGGCAATAGGAATTTGTATGCGTAACTCCGCCCCACCATGTGGGTATATATGGAAGTACGCTGGCAACGTTGCATTATGTTTACCTGCTGAGGAGCCAAGACTGAACTCCCGGCCATTTCAGAGGTACAGCGGATGTGGCAGAGGGACGTTACGTCTCCGTTCCCTCCTCAGTAGTATGGATGAAGACTCCCACTTATCACAGGAATACCAAGGTACACTGGGAAGCATATTCCAGATGGAAATATGCACCAAAATGCCTACCAGTAGGGAGTACCCGCTAAGGGCTGCATATGGAGAACTCTGGGGTACCAGCCGTAGGTGGATTTTTAACCCCAGGATGGCAAGGGCTTGCCAAGGGAAAGACACTTGCTCAAGGAGGCTTATGGTGGAGATGCACGTGTGGGGGTCGCCCGGAGGGGAACCATGCACACAGAGGCACCTGGCCTGGGCTCGAGAGGGTAGACTTACTGGTGTCGGCGTCGACAGTGCTGGAGGAGCTCAGGGCTTCTGGACAGCACACCTGAGGAAAATATCGCACGTATCCAGTCCATGGCGTGGAATGGCGAGCAAGCGAAGACACTTCGCTTTTTTTTCGAAGACACTTCACAGTCCATTACCGGCCACTAGTAGAGGCAAGTACATAGTCGGACAGGCTCCCCTCAGAGATTGTAGAATCTTGCGAATGTGTTCGGTGTTGCCCAGCCTGCAGCTCTGCAGATGTCTGTTAGCGAAGCGCCATGCGCTAAACCCAAGAGGAGGCAACACTCCGGGTGGAGTGAGCCCTAACCCCAAGGGGGCATGGACGCCCCAGCGCATGGTAAGCCAAAACAATGGCGTCCACTAACCAGTGAGACAACATTTGCTTTGAGAGAGCCTTTCCCTTCAGCTTCCCACCATAACAGACAAAGAGCTGGTCTGAGGTCCTGAAACACTGCGTCCTGTCTACAGAAGAGCGAAGAGCACGTACTGGACAGAGCAGTGCCAAGGCTGGGTCTGCCTCCTCCAAAGGTAGCGCTTGCAGTTTCACCACCTGGTCTCGGTGGGAACCTTGGGCAGATATCCAGGCTGGGGTCTCAGGATCACATGAGAGTTAGCCGGCCCGAACTCCAGGCATGCTTCGTCAACCAAAATGCCTGCAGGTCCCCTACCCTCTTGACGGAGGCCAAAGCGGTCAGGAGAGCTGTCTTCATTGACAAGAACTTAAGATCGACTGACCGCAAAGGCTCAAAGGGAGGCCTCTACAGAGCATCTAAGACTACTGCGAGGTCCCAAGAGGGCACGAGGGGAGAACGAGGAGGATTCAGTCTCCTCGCTCCCCTCAGGAACCCGATGACCAGGTCGTGTTGACTTACCTTTCTGTTCTCCAAGAGGTCGTGGTGGGCAGATATCACATATACTTTAACCTGTTAAGCTGCACCCCCACTTTGGGGCTCACAGCTGATAACGACCTACCTGAATTAAAACAATTATAGCTCCTGAGAACAGTGTGCTACAGGCACAATTAAGGTATCTTTGGAAAGAAGACACTTGGGACTCTAATAAAAAGCAATCAGAGTTCCATCCATCCATCTTCTTCCGCTTTATCCAGGGCCGGGTCGCGGGGGCAGCAGTCTAAGCAGAGATGCCCAGACTTCCCTCTCCCTAGACACTTCCTCCAGCTCTTCCGGGGGGACACCGAGGCGTTCCCAGGCCAGCCGGAAGACATAGTCCCTCCAGCGTGTCCTAGGTCTTCCCCGGGGCCTCCTCCCGTTTGGACATGCCCGAAACACCTTCCCGGGAAGGCGCTCAGGAGGCATCCGGAACAGATGCCCGAGCCACCTCAACTGACCCCTCTCGATGTGGAGGAGCAGCGGCTCTACTCCGAGTTCCTCCCGAGTGACTGAGCTCCTCACCCTATCTCTAAGGGAGCGCCCAGCCACCCTGCGGAGAAAACTCATTTCGGCCGCCTGTATCCGGGATCTTGTCCTTTCGGTCATGACCCAAAGCTCATGACCATAGGTGAGAGTAGGAACGTAGATTGACCGGTAAATCGAGAGCTTCGCCTTACGGCTTAGCTCTTTCTTCACCACAACAGACCGGTACATTGACCGCATTACTGCAGAAGCTGCACCGATCCGTTTGTCAATCTCCCGTTCCATCCTCCCCTCACTCGTGAACAAGACCCCTAGATACTTGAACTCCTCCACTTGAGGCAGGAACTCTCCACCAACCTGAAGAGGGCAAACCACCCTTTTCCGACTGAGGACCATGGCCTCGGATTTGGAGGTGCTGATCCTCATCCCAGCCGCTTCACACTCGGCTGCAAACCGTCCCAGTGCATGCTGAAGGTCCTGGTTAGAAGGGGCCAACACGACAACGTCATCCGCAAAGAGCAGAGACGAAACCGCGTGGTCCCCAAACCTGACACCCTCCGGCCCCTGGCTGCGCCTAGAAATTCTGTCCATAAAAATTATGAACAGAACCGGCGACAAAGGGCAGCCCTGCCGGAGTCCAACATTCACCGGGAACAAGTCTGACTTACTGCCGGCAATGCGGACCAAACTCCTGCTTTGGTCGTATAGGGACCGGACAGCCCTTAGCAAAGGACCCCGGACCCCATACTCCCCGAGCACCCTCCACAGGATGCCGCGAGGGACACAGTCGAATGCCTTCTCCAGATCCACAAAACACATGTGGACTGGTTGGGCAAACTCCCATGAAACCTCCAGCACCCTGTAGAGGGTATAGAGCTGGTCCAGTGTACCACGGCCCGGACGAAAACCAGACTGTTCCTCCTGAATCCGAGGTTCTACTATCGGCCGTATTCTCCTCTCCAGTACCCTGGCATAGACTTTCCCGGGGAGGCTGAGAAGTGTGATCCCCCTGTAGTTGGAACACACCCTCCGGTCCCCCTTCTTAAAAAGAGGGACCACCACCCCGGTCTGCCATCCCAGAGGCACTGTCCCCGACCGCCACGCGATGTTGCAGAGGCGTGTCAGCCAAGACAGCCCCACAACATCCAGAGACTTGAGGTACTCAGGGCGGATCTCATCCACCCCCGGTGCCTTGCCACCGAGGAGTTTCTTGACCACCTCGGTGACTTCAGCCCGGGTGATGGACGAGTCCTCCTCTGAGCCCCCAGCCTCTGCTTCCTCAATGGAAGGCGTGATGGCGGGATTGAGGAGATCCTCAAAGTATTCCTTCCACCGTCCGACGATATCCCCAGTTGAGGTCAACAGCTGCCCATCGCCACTGTAAACAGCGTTGGTTGGGCACTGCTTCCCCCTCCTGAGGCGCCGGACTGTTTGCCAGAATCTCTTCGAGGCCAGCCGATAGTCCTTTTCCATGGCCTCACCGAACTCCTCCCAGGCCCGAGTTTTTGCCTCCACAACCACCCGGGCTGCAGCCCGCTTAGCCTGCCGGTACATGTCAGCTGCCTCAGGAGTCCCACAAGCCAACCAGGCCCGATAGGACTCCTTCTTCAGCTTGACGGCATCCCTTACTTCCGGTGTCCACCACCGAGTTCGGGGATTGCCGCCTCGACATGCACCGGAGACCTTACGGCCACAGCTCCGAGCGGCAGCTTTGACAATGGAGGTGGAGAACATGGTCCATTCGGACTCAATATCTCCAGCCTCCCTCGGGATCCGGACGAAGTTCTGCCGGAGGTGGGAGTTGAAGATCTCTCTGACAGGGGGCTCGGCCAAACGTTCCCAGCAGACCCTTACAGTATGCTTGGGTCTACCGGGTCTGTCCAGCTTCCTCCCCCGCCATCGGATCCAACTCACCACCAGGTGGTGATCAGTTGACAGCTCCGCCCCTCTCTTCACCTGAGTGTCCAAGACATACGGCCGCAGGTCAGATGAAACGACCACAAAGTCGATCATTGACCTACGACCTAGAGTGTCCTGGTGCCATGTGCACTGATGGACACTCTTATGCCTGAACATGGTGTTCGTTATGGACAAACCGTGACTAGCACAGAAGTCCAATAACTGAACACCACTCGGGTTCAGATCAGGGGGGCCGTTCCTCCCAATCACGCCCCTCCAGGTTTCACTGTCATTGCCCACGTGGGCGTTGAAGTCCCCCAGTAGAACGACGGAGTCCCCAGTCGGAGCACTTTCCAGCACCCCTCCCAGGGACACCAAAAAGGCCGGGTACTCTGCACTGCCGTTCGGCCCGTAGGCACAAACAACAGTGAGAGACCTATCCCTGAGCCGAAGCCGCAGGGAAACGACCCTCTCGTTCACCGGGGTAAACTCCAACACATGGCGGCAGAGCTGGGGGGCTATAAGCAAACCCACACCAGCCCGCCGCCTCTCACCATGGGCAACTCCAGAGTGGTGAAGAGTCCATCCTCTCTCGAGGAGTGTGGTTCCAGAGCCCAAGCCGTGCGTAGAGGTGATTCCGACTATCTCTAGTCGGAACCTCTCAACCTCACGCACAATCTCAGGCTCCTTCCCCGCCAGTGAGGTAACATTCCATGTCCCAAGAGCCAGTTTCCGTGTCCAGGGATCGGGTTGTCTAGGCTCCTGCCTTCGACTGCTGCCCGATCTTCTCCGCACCGGCCCCTTACGGTCCCTCCAGTGAGTGGTGGGCCCACGGGAAGGTGTCCCCACGTCGCTCCTTCGGGCTGAGCCCGGCCGGACCCCGTGGGGGAAGGCCCGGCCACCAGGCGCTCGCATACGAGCCCCAACCCCAGGCCTGGCTCCAGGGTGGGGCCCCGTCTGCGCCATACCGGGCGACGTCACGGTCCTCGTTTTCATTGTCGTCATAAGGGGTTTTTGAACTGCTCTTAGTCTGACCCGTCCCCTAGGACCTGTTTGCCTTGGGAGACCCTACCAGGGGCATATAGCCCCGGACAACATAGCTCCTAGGTTCATTCGGGTACTCAAACCCCTCCACCACGTTAAGGTGGCAGTTCAAGGAGGAGGCAATCAGAGTTGATATTTCTCAAACAGATAAAAAAAAAAAAAGTATAATAGTTGAAATGCCTCAAAAATTATTTGCACTACACAGAATGTTGTATTATTTCATGTAAAAATATATGAAAATAGACCTGGAGGAATCCAGTTCAGTTATGGATTGAAAGCCACACGACTTATCAGTTTATAGTTCAAGTTTGAGGAAGATATAATGAAAAATGTAGTTCCTGCAAGCTTTTTTCCAAGACTATGTCTGTTCCATTTCTCCCTCCGCCTGCTTGAGGCACATCCCCAGAAATGACATCTCCCAACTAAAACAATTGCAGTTGCTGAACAATTTGCACTACATACACAAATTAGGCATCTTTAAAAAGAAGACACTTTAGAGTTTATTACCCAAACATTAAAGTAGAAAAAAACTTAGAAAGACAAACAGTTATAGAAGTTGAAGTGTCTTGAAGATGATTTGTGCTACAATGAATACTTTATTATTTGATGTAAAAATATATGAAAATAAGCCTGGAGGAATCCAGTTAGTTAATGAATTGAAAGGCACAAGTCTCATCAGTTTATATTTAAAATTTGACGAAGATATCATGAAAAATGGGGTTCCTGCATGCTTTTTTCTAAGAATATGTCCAGGTGCCAAGAAACCTACAGGAGACTTGATAACCTAATGTTATGAAGGGTACTGCAAGCTATTTTAGCCATCATATATGATGCTTGAATGCTTTTTCAACTATAAAATAATAGGCAGAACCATAAGACTTTGTATAAGTGATTTATTTGTACAACAGAACTTATAAAAATATAATAAAAATGAAATATTAATAAAAAAGAGCTAAACTTCTTTGCAACTGAAAATACAACAAGTAATATAAGTATAATAACTATAAATATAACTAGTAATATAAATAACAATATAATATAAATATATAGCTATAAAAACACACACAATTTGCAATTTACATTTGTGTGTGCTAGAAAAAATGCTAAATATCAGTATATGTATAATCTATACTGGTATATTGTAATTTTTCTAGCACACAGAAAAACATAAAATAAATACAGCCTCTATATATATATCTCTATATCTTCAGCACAATACAAACTTCTTTTGACGATCCATTGGATAATAAATTCCGTCCAGTTAGTAAGATTAGCAAACAGTTACTACAAAGAGACCGCCTGTTTACTAGCCGTTAGCTCGTAGCTGTCAAATGACGGGGAGGGGTGGGGTGTCACACACGCATAAACGTGTCACACACACTCGCAGCATCTCGTGGGGAGATGGCGCCACATTCAAATGAATAAATATTCACGCCCATGTGACAAATATACACATGAGAGGTCTCGTTGGAATCGTGTGTTCATTGGCTACATTTTCTGTCAGTCATGACGATTCAATGCTTTTATTGGCTCCAGATAAACAGACATTATCATTGGATGAGCACGTCATGACATCAGCTAAAACGAGTGCTATGGTTGGATATTTTTGACTGTATCCCGGCTATCTTTGCATGTTTTTGAGTGGGGTTAGTTGTATTATGTTCGTAACATTCTAAGCTATAAACCCATGCCACTTTATGCTACCGGGAGACGGTTTTTGGTGCATTATTTTATTGCATAACAGTCTAGTATGATACTCCGCTCCGCAGAAATGCGATGTAAACAAAGGATTAACCATCAATATTACACCGTTATTGTTTCGTTGGATTAAAATGCTCTATGGGATGTTATTCAGTGGACCCTCACCTTTCCATTCATTCTGGAACTTTTAGCAGTGGATGCGTGTGTGGCTCGTAATTAGGACACTATTGGTATGTGCTCTTTTTTTCTTATCAATTGTTTTGATGTGTATTGCTTACATTCATGCAAAAATACAGCCGTTATAAGCTTTTCATTGAAAAACAGTGGTCTGTCCTCGATGCTTGAGGTTTAGACCTTTAGAATGATATATAGTTTGTCAAGATTAATGATGTTTTTTACGTTAAATCTATTAACAAACATTACACTCGTGCTAAAAATAGCGCTTCAACCCATGCACGCGCTCATGCAGCTTAAGGGGTTAAGGGTGGAAGGAGACAGCCTTTGTTCCAACCCTTCTTGGAGAAACGAGAGCACGGACCCGATCGGGCATTTCCAGGGATCTTCTTGGCGAGAAGAACACCAGGTGATGAAGAGGTTCCACTTCAACGCATAGGGTCTGGTGTCTGGTAGACTCTGCCCTTGCGGAAGTGATGGTAGCCACCACCAGAGGTGGTAGGGTACTCAAACCTGCCGCGACCCATCCAGGAGCCACACGTGGAGGTTCCAGAGATCGGGACGCGGGTGCCATAGGGTGCCCCGTCTCTGAGAGAGGAGGTCCTACCTCAGAGGAATAGGCCAGGAGTAAGAGTCTGGGGAACCAGGTCTGGCCGTGCCAATACGGGGCGAGCCTCTGAAATAGTTTCAGTGGAACCGCACCCTTGCTCTCGATTTGACAGAGGCAAGTCAGCAGTGACTGCGCGTGCTCGCTCGAAAGATGCGTGTACATGGCGACCGAGTCGAAGTCCATACCGAGAACAGAGATCCTCTGCGTTGGGCAGAGTTTGCTCTTCTCCCAGTTGATTCGAAGGCCCAGACGGTCTAAGCGTTGGAGCACTGAATCCCTGTGTTCGCACACCTGTTCTCGAGAGTGACCCAGGATGAGCCAGTCATCGATGTAGTTCAGGATGCGAACCCGTGCTGCCTGAGTGGCGCAAGGGCTGCCTCGACAATCTTCGTGAAGACACGAGGGGACAGAGATAGCCCAAATGGGAGGACTGCGTACTGATATGCCCGCCCCTCGAAAGCAAACCACAGGAATGGTATGTGTCGAGGTAGGATGGAGACATGGAAAGTAGGCGTCTTTCAGATCGATCGCTGCAAACCAATCGGCTTGACGAACGCATTCAAAAAGGCGTTTTGCTGTCAACATCCTGAACGGAAGCCTGTGAAGGGATCAGTTCAGGACGCGCAGGTCCAGGATTGGCCGTAACCCACCGGTTTTCTTGGGTACAAGGAAGTAGGGGCTGTAGAAGCCAGACCTCATTTCGGCCAGCAGCGGAATGATTTTCCCCTGGCCCCCCACCGAGGGAAGGAGAGGCCCTGCTACCATCCCCTGGAAAGAACTGGAACCCATCTCTGAGTTGTCCGTGTCCAGAGTGCTACCGCACCTGGTGTTTAGGCAGGCTTTGGGGCTGGAGCGGACTGGGCGTCATCCTGCAACCACCTCCACAGCGTGGCCCAGGTGAAGGCTGTTGGGCCCAGTCCTCAGCCGCGGCGCCGAAAAGACCAGCCTGGGATATGGGCAAGTTGAGGAGGCGGGCTCGCTCAGCCTACCCACATCAACCAGGTAAGGCCAGGCATTTCTCCCAGACCACAGCTGTGGACATCATCCGACCCAGGGAGCGTGTGGTCACCTTCACCGCCCAGAGGGCAGGGTTGGTGGTGGCACACAGCTCATTGAAGAGCCCTCGGTCAGCTCTACCCTCGTGCCTGAGCAAGGGAGTGGCAGCCTGCCCCGTAGCTCTGAAGGACTTCCCCACCAAAGTAGACGAGCCCACAGGATTGGGGAGGGTGCTTAGGATAGCCACGCCATGTCGAAGCACTCCGTGGACACCGTAGTGCGCAACAGTATGTTCAACAGTGGGGGGGGGCCAGAGCACCCTTTGGCCGCAGCCCCATCGAGGGCAGAGAAGGCGGAGGAGGCCACCAAACGGTCACGGGAAGACACAGGGACTTCCCGGACCGCGTGAGCTCCTCATGCACCTCGGGTACGAAGAGGTATTGGGGGCAGGGCCCGACAGCTGTCAGGTGCCGCCCCCAAAAACCAATCACCCCGAGATAACATGGCTGTCAACTCTAGGTCAGACTGGAGCAGTGCTGGCACACCTGAAGGCGGAGCACAGTCGAAACGTCATCCCCAAAGGACTTCAGCCCACCTTGAAATGCGGAAATCAACATCCCGTTGATATCTGGAGTGTGAACGAAATGAACAGGACGTCAACAGACGGCCCTGCCGCTTCAGTCCAAGCACCCGCGGGTAGTGGTGTGCGAGAGGGGGGCATGGCCTGAGGAATGATCGTCGGGGTTCTTTATACCACAGCACCGCCCTCAGGTCACCCTGGCCACCAGCCAAAGTACCATCTCTCTCGGAGACGGTAGATTTGGGTGTGGCAGAGGGGACTCTCTCCATTACGGAGGTCACTGAGTCTCGACCGCGACATCGCGATGGTAATGTTCCCGCAGTGGGAACATGACACATCAACAAACACTGCCCTAACGTGCTGAAGCACAAACACGTCGAGCAGTGATTGTGCCCATAGACAGCAGCGGAGATTGATCGCACCCGGAAGTGCGCGGGCGAACTGTCTTGATAAAGACGTGCCACACGCAAGCTCTTTTTGTGAGTTGAAAGCTCTGCAGAGTGCCGAAGTGCCCAGGGAAAACACACACAGCTGTTGCAGATCACTGCACAGATCAGCAGGCAGGCAATGTGAGATCGCTGGAACGCGTCGTCACACCAACACCCTGGAGAACCACTCGTCTTGAAGACTGAAGAGAGGACTTCAGAATTCAGGCTTGCAGGAGTGAAGAGAGGCTCTTGGCTCCTAAGCAGAAACATAATGCGATGTTGCCAGCGTACTTCCTTATGTACCCACACGGTGGGGCGGAGTTACACATGCAAATTCCGCATGCATATGGCATTGGCACTGCCATTGGGCATTTTCTAAGATCTCGAAGATGATTGGCTTCTAAGTGAAACCCCATTCGTCAGCCACTGACGTTACTCGGAGTGACTGAACGAAAGGGAACATGTATTTCTGATGTGTTCTGACAACATTTTTCAACTAAATATCCAAATAAAACTAATTAGTAATCTAAATTAACCATGTAAACTAAATTACTGATCTAATTACTAATCTAATGCCCACATTGTCACTGTGTGAAAATTGAAATGAGCTAGATGACATCATTTTCTCTGGAGCGGCTATGCGGTCGAATAAAATTATGTTGCATTATTTTCCTGTTTAACACTGTGAAGCTGCTTTGAAACAATCTGCATTGTAAAAAGCGCTATATAAATAAAGCTAACTTGACTTGACTTGTTGTGAGGAAATGTCTCAGCTGTAAATATTCAGACCTTGGGAGTGTAAATTTGTTTCTTATTTATTCAGATGATTTAAGTGTTTCATTGTGAAATATTTGTTGCAGATAGTTAAATCCATATTGGAGACCACTTTTTGAAACCCATGCCTGTACAAGATGGGTCATTAAGATAATCAATTCTCGCTGCAGATGAAATTTTCTAGACAAACCAAATTATATTTGTATAGTTCTCCAAATTTCCAAAAGTCACTTTTGGTCCATTCTCCCATGGAGGTGGTTTTGGATGATACACTGGAAAAGGGAATTATTTTAAGGGGCATGGAACAGAGGGTCTTTTCAATACTGACCCACCGAGTTTGTGTGTCTTCTCTCATCCCTGTCATCCCCAAACCTAAAATCACAGCCTACCATTTGTTTTAGGCCATTGTATTATTTTAAGCCTTATTCTTGGTCGTTTTCCTTGCAAAATAAATGTAGAAATTATTTTATTTAGCAAATCAAAGTTTTAGATTTTGGCACTTCTATATCTTCTATCTATCTCAGCAGCAGGACATTCATAGGAATACATTTCAACACAGCCAATCAGAGAGAGAGGGAGAGCTGACCAGCAATTCAAATCTTCATTAATATTTTTAATCACTTTTTTTATAGTTTATGTTGTATAATTGGCCCAAAGAGGAGGGGATAAAGATGCCCATGTATTTAAACCAATTTTTTTGGGCCTTTTGAACTTGCTGTTATTTGGATTTGTTTTGAAATTTGACCATTTACATTTTTGGCCACAGTTTTATTTTGAGTAGTACCCATACTTGAGAATGAGCTTTTCTAAATATGGAATTGTTGTCTCTGGGATAAATCTGATTTGGTCCGGATGTATAATTTGACAAATACATTTATTTACCCTTTTTGCAAGAACAGCAGTTAATTACATATATAAATAACTATTTAACAATAAAATATACCAATATAATTGACACTCAGCAGGGTCTTTGTCTTCTTTGCGAATTACAACATTGGTTGTATCCCTCCAAGAGGGCGCCACTGTACCAGATTGCATAATGAAATGCTCTTAATAAGAGCAGAAAAACTAGTTCTTTAAAAAACAATTATATAATTAATTTATATAACTGTCAGGTCCTAGGCTTTTATTATTCTTCTTCAAAGTAAAGATTGTCTTAATTATTTCACTTTCCTCAATACGTTCATTCAGATCATTTGCCATTGACTCAGAGCAGGTATCTGATTTTTTTGTGGAGGGATTTGTAGAAATCTGCAAAGGATTCTGCAATTTCATCGGGTTTAGTACGGGGATTTATAGAGCTATATATATATTTTTTTTTTGTATGATATTTGAAGATCTTTGCATTCTTAATGTAATTGTTAACTACTACTAGCCCTATTCCCTTGTTCATAATATTTTTGGTTAAAAAATCTTAGATTGCCTTCGAACTTATCAGCGATTAAGCTATTGTATTCTTTGTGATTGTATTGTATTGTATTGTATTGTATTGCTATTGTATTCTCAGCGATTAAGCTATTGTATTAATGTGACCCTATAGGCACCCGCCTATAGGGTCACATTAATAATGCGCCCTTTAAATAACCAAAAAATACTGTGCCATTGACTTTCGACCAGGTTTTTGTTGGTCAATGGTGCATTTGTTTTCAGTTGCCTCAAAATAGCCAACAAAGCTCTGCAGATGTCTGTCGCAGAGGCACAGTGTGCCAATGCCCAGGAGGAAGTAACACCTCTAGTTGAGTGGGCTCTCACCCCTAGGGGGCACGGCTCATTTTGGGACTGGTATGCCAAAGTGATGGCATCCACTATCCAGTGGGCCAACCTTTGTTTGGAGAAAGCCTTTCTCTTCTGCTGACATCCAAAGCAGACAAAGAGCTGCTCTGAGCTTCTGAAGCTCGGTGTACGGCCCACGTAAACACGCAGTGCGCGAACGGGACACATCAGTGTGAGGGCTGCGTCTGCCTCCTCCTGGGGCAGCGCTTGCAAGTTTACCACCTGGTCCTGAAAGGTAGTGGTGGGAACTTTAAGCATGCATCCGAGCTGGGGTCTCAAGATGACGTGAGATAAAGTCTGCCCAAATTCCAGGCACGATTCTGTTTGCCTTTGAGCTCGCCAGGAATGTACATGATGTGCAGTGACCTAAGCCGCTGCTGACTCCATATGAGGAGAGGGAGGGCAAGTTGCGATACGCGACGAGACCACCAAGTGTTGTCTGAATCAGTACATGCTTGCCTACAACATCTGTTGGAACCGGCGCAGGGCAAGGAGTACTGCTAGCAACTCAAGGCAAATGATTTGCCACTGCAGCCGAGGTCCTGTCCAGGAGTCTGAGGCAGAAAATGGCACCCCAGCCGGTGGTGAAGACATCTGTTGTGACAACAACATGCCTGGACACTTGTTCAAAGAGCACTCCGGCCCGTAGAAAGGCAAGGTCCGACCACAGGCTGAATGTTTGGTGACAGCTTGATGTTATGGCCACACGGAGTGAGCCATGGCACCATGCCCATCTCAGAACTCGGCTGTGTAGCCATTGAGGTCTCTTATGCATCAGTCCAAGCGGCGTGACCACGGCTGTGGATGCCATATGCCCCAGGAGCCTCTGAAATTGCTTCAGTGGAAGCGCGGTCTTCCACCTAAACGTATTCAGGCAGTTCAGCACCGTCTGAGCCCGTCTGTTGGTGAGACGCGCTGTCATATTCACAGAGTCCCACTCCACATCGAGTATGGACTGTAAAATCCTGACTTAGATCCTGGCTGCTATTGTGTCCTTCGCCAGGAGGACTACAATCTGGTCCTGCAGGATAGGAGTGTCCTTTCCCACCATAAGGTGAACAGGATGCTGATGAACCTGGGGGGGGGGGGGTCGCCTGGCGAACTGAATCGCATAGCTGAGTCTGATTGTCCAAATGAGCCAACGGGACATGCTGGGTAGCGCTAGCCAGACTCCCAAGCTCTGTACGAGTGGCACCAAAGGGACAACAGATGTACCCGTAGGGAGGCAGTGAAGCAGTGCATCTCAGAGTAGAGGCGGTGAGTGTGGTGCACTTACCTGGCTCTGTGGATCTCCTGAGGGACTGGGTAGGGAAGCGTGAGGAGGCAGTATGTCCTCGAAACACGGATGAGGCAGTGCTTCCCCGCCCATGGCGAATGAGGGTGTGGCTGAGAGTGAGGAAGCGGAGCGTTGCTGACTGTCAGCACAGACCCAGTATGGCCCAGAGGTTTTGGAAACTGCTCTTTTTTGAAAATGTGGGAACAGAAACAAAAAATTAAACACAGGATTCTCCACCAGGGGAAGGAGCGGTGCATTCACTGTCTCCTGGAACAGAGCATCTCCCTCTCGGCCACCTGTCTCAGGGCGGCTTTGCTGTCCACTTTAAGGGTTTCAGCACTGGACAGGCTGAATCGCCTTCCGGCAAGTGGCTCGGGCTGACAGAATGCCTCCAGTCTTCCCTGAGCCAGTGCAGCCGCGAGAATCCTGTATTTAATTTTGTTTCTGTTCTCACATTTTAAAAAAAGAGCAGTTTCCAACACCACTGTGCCATACTGGCTCTGTGCTGACAGTGAGTGATGCTCCGCTTCCTCACTCTCAGCCCCACCCTCATTCGCCATGGATGGGGACGCACTGCCTCATCCGCATTTAGAGGGCACACTGCCCCCTCACGCCTCCCTACCCAGGGAGGGACGAGCAGGCTGGGGGCCAGCCCGCTGTGGCTTGGTGGCAATATCACGCTGGGGCAGGATGTGCTTTATGGCCTCTGTCGGCTTCTGGACTGCCGGGATCTGCTGGGCGAAGTCCTCGACAGTGGTCGCCGAAGAGGCAGGCCCGGGAGAAGGGGTCATAGAGAAAGTCAACTTTGTCAGCATCCTTCAGCTCAGCCAGGTCCAACCAAAGATGACTGTCCTGGACCACCAGAGTGGACATCATCATCCACGCCATGATTTTCGACGGCCAAAGGTCGAGGTCAGTCTCTGTGCGTAGCTCCTGCATTAACACCGGCTCAGAACTACCCTTGTGCAGCTCTTTGAGAGCTTTTGCCTGATGAGCCTGCAGGATGGCCATGGGATGCAGGGTGGAGGCGGCCTGTCCAGCCGTGGAGTAAGCCTTAGCAGCCAAGGCTGCTGTCGTCTTATTAACCTTGGATGGTAGACGTGGACGATTCTGCCAGGTGGCAGCACTTTGCGGGCACAAGTGTACCGCAATTGCATGCTCCACCTGTGGAATGTCCAAGTAACCCTTGACAGCCCCGCCATCAAGGGTATGAGAGTGGAGGAGGCAGAAGAATGGCTTTGGGCAGTAAAACTCATGCCTCCATATTCTCGTGCCTCCATAAGGAGAGTTGCGACCGCAGCACCAACATGGACATCGATTTGCAATGAGAGCTTGCACCATTCACAAATGCTCTCTCAGCATGCTGTTTGCCCAGGCATGTGAGACAGCGACCATGGCTGTCAGAGGAGATCAGGAACAACCTCATCCAGAAACATGGACGAAAAGACATCTTGAAAAAGATGCTGATCGTTCATGCTTGCTTTTGTGAGTAGAACCCATTGCTTTTTCAAGGGTCTTTAGAGAAAAAAAATCCACTTTTTTTCTGAAGGTGATCTGGAAATGTGCGATCGCTTTACAACCGCTCGTCTACTGTATGTCGTTTTGTTGCCTAAATCAGACTAAATCATTAAGACAGTCTTTGCCACCATCTAATGGCGTAATAATGTAACTTATGTTGCTGTCACTGATCTATATAGAGAACATTTATGTAGATCAGTGGTTGCTGTTCGCGGTCAGTGACTATTTTTTCTGGTGGAAGGTGATTTTACTTCATGGAAGTTGCATTGATAAATATAATTTGGCTGTAATATTTGTATTGTGTGGTAACCGTTTTAGAAAAGCAATAAGCCCTGTTAAAGATTCAAGAAGCCATGGTTCATAAGGGGAAGCATTTTTCCATCACTTTTTTAACAGTTAGAGATCTCAGGGGAACAATGAGACCTGCATAGATAGAACTAAAGAGAATGTTCTTAGAACTCCAGAACATAGACGAGTCCAGGTAGAGCCTGGCCCTATTTTTTAGGGGCCTGGCCACAAGCTGCACAGGAACCAGCCACAAAGCAATCTCATCATAGAATGTAATAGCTAAAACTACTTTATGTGCCAGCAATTACCTGTGCTTAAAATCAAGATATGAGCAAGGGGTCGCGAATACAGGATGAATGAAATACATATCACACAGGCTCCTACAGAACCAATAAATGTATTATTAACCAAAATATTTTTACAACAGCATTGTAAGTAATAGTAGATATACACCGCATTTATATCTATATAAATTGAATTTTTATATCTATATCTAATACATATAAAAATTCCTTTATACCTGCTGCTATTAAGTTTTAAATGATTCATTATAAAAGTGTGTTATTTAATGTGTATTTGTGTTGCGTGTATGAATACTGCTGTCTACAAAAATAATCGCCTTTTAGGACAATAAAGTTAACTCAATATACACTGCTGCTTTTTAACATATTTCCCATTATAAATTATGAAACAGCTTGGTTCGTTGCTCTGTTAGGTCGATCCAACCCTCCTCCGTGTCACACAAAAAGATTGAAGAGACAACCTATTCCATCTTCAAAAAATGTCTCCTGTAAAGAGACATGATGGCTTTATATGATTTTATATGATAAGGGTTTTATTTACATACAAATATACGAATAGCATGCCAAATACGTTGACACACTTTTCACATGTAAAATGAGATACACTACTATATTGAATCACATATAGTTTTGAATTTTTGAGATGAAGTCTCATAACTTTGTGAAAGATTCATGAAACAGTCAGCACAACAATGTGACACTTGTAAGAGTGGTCTCCTGATGATGGTTCAATCTGCAGGGTTGCCAGAAGACTAAAGAAACGTTATCAGAAAGATGGAAGAAAACTGTACATTTCTCGTCTATTTCCACCCACTGCAACTTATACCAATGACGGAAATAAGTGCAGTTACAATAGAAAAATTTGTGGGAGAGCGTTGCTATAATGTGCTTATATTGTATTGCAATAGGGAGCACTTCAAAGTCAATACCAAATCAAAACTAGTTAGCACAGTATTCGTAATAGAAAGGATTTAATGACAAAATCTGGTTATGGTTACACTTAAAATAGTTTCAAAATGGATGTATGAGATGATAAACTTATACCATTAATCGTACACAGTATGAATAAAATCTTACCTGAGGGATAGAGAAAGAGAGAGAGAGAGTGGAGGAGAGAGGGCAAGAGAGGGAGAGAGAGAGAGAGAGAGAGAGAGAGAGAGAGAGAGAGAGAGAGAGAGAGAGAGAGAGAGAGAGAGAGAGAGAGAGTGGGGGGGGGGGGGCAAAGAAGAGAAGGACAGAAGACCTCAAGAGCCAGAGGAAAAGAGCCAGATAAAAAGAGAAAGAGCAACAGTTCCAATCTTCTTTTATATATTACTTGACCATGTGACTGAAACCAAATGTATTCATTTAAACTGACCAATCAGACCAAACTTCCCCCACTGTAAAGGTGTGACACCCATATGGCCTACATGCCTCTCTGTTGTCTTCCAGATGGCCCTTCTGATAAGGAAATGGGGGTTGACAACAGTAAAGCAAATTTCTTTGTTGGATTTCAAATATCAAATATCTTTGATTATTTTCAATTCTTTCACACTCAAACTGTTGAGATCAGTGATCATAGAGGAGGAAATATGCGTTCACATATTCTGCTAAACCCATGTCCAAGTGATATTTTCAAATAGAATTTTAGCTTGCTTGAACATTTCTGCTGAATTAATCACATTTCTATTGCGTTTATGAGCTGTAAAATGACACTGCATAAAGTAATGAGGTGATAAGGTAAAGACATCAGTATAGAGGTAGACAGTTTGCTCAGCCCTATAATGTATTTCTCTATCTTTAATCAGAAAATTGAAGTTCAAATCTAACCATTTTTGCTGTCTAGTTTTGATAAAGGCAATTTTTTTCACTGTGGAGGAAGACCACACTGATATTTAACTTTATAATTAAAAATATGAAAAGTTATAATTGAATTAATATTTATGTTTTCATATGTAATTTGTAAACACCATCATCATAATTTCTGCAGACAGAAGAATGTCCACAGTCAGATGAATCTCCAAAGACAGATGAACCTCCACAGACAGACAAACCTCTGCAGACTGATGAATCCCCAAAGACAGATGAACCAGATGAATCCCCAAAGACAGATGAATCTCCACAGACAGGCAAACCTCTGCAGACAGTCAAACTTCTGCAGACAGGCAAACCTCTGGAGATTTATCTTTCTGCAAAGACAGATGAACCGCCACAGACAGACAAACCTCTGCAGACAGTCAAACTTCTGCAGACAGGCAAACCTCTGGAGATTCATCTGTCTTTGGAGATTTATCTGTCTGCAAAGACAGATGAATCTCCACAGACAGACAAACCTCTGCAGACAGATGAATCTCCACAGACAGACAAACCTCTGCAGACAGATGAATCCCCACAGACAGACAAACCTCTGCAGACAGATGAATCCCCAAAGACAGATGGATCTCCACAGACAGACAAACCTCTGCAGACAGATGAATCTCCACAGACAGACAAACCTCTGCAGACAGATGAATCCCCAAAGACAGATGGATCTCCACAGACAGACAAACCTCTGCAGACAGATGAATCCCCAAAGACAGATGGATCTCCACAGACAGACAAACCTCTGCAGACAGATGAATCCCAAAAGACAGATGAACATCCACAGACAGACAAACCTCTGCAGACAGATGAACCTCCACAGACAGATGAACCTCTGCAGACAGATGAATCTCCACAGACAGACAAACCTCTGCAGACAGATGAATCCCCACAGACAGATGAATCCCCAAAGACAGATGCATCTCCACAGACAGACAAACCTCTGCAGACAGATGAACCTCCACAGACAGACAAACCTCTGCAGACAGATGAACCTCCACAGACAGACAAACCTCTGCAGACAGATGAACCTCCACAGACAGACAAACCTCTGCAGACAGATGAATCTCTAATTACAGATGAACTTCCGCTGGCAGATGAACCCCCACAAACAGAAAAAGAGCAATCTCCTATAATCCCAGGTAAAAAAAAATATTTATTTATTTATTTATTCATTTTTAAACAATTTATCTAGGAAAATGTAATCCCTAAGACAGAATTAGTCATATCATTGTTGGTGCAAAAACTGCTGAGCTTTAGTCCCAACTCAAGATCCTTTCCTGATTCAGTTGTCTTCACTCAGTCCATTGTGGTGATGCAGTTTCTGTAACTAAATCGGTCTGATCTCATTCTTTTACCAATATTATGCATTCTACTTGGGCAGGTGCCCAGTGGCACTGAATACTCACCTTCTCTGGCTATTGGGGAAACTTAAAAATCTTTGGTTCTTCATCTCATAAACACTGGTTATTGCAAAAGAATGTGTTGGAATGGAATTAATTGACTTCCATTGAATGTGTGGTTCCCTTTCGTTCAGTCACTATGATTTACGTCAGTAATGGCTCAATGGCTTAGAAGCCAATCGCCTTCGAGATCTACAAAACTAGCCAATGGCATGAGAATGGTAAATGGATGGACTGCATTTATATAGCGCTTTCAACAGACCCATGGCCACCAAAGGGCTTTACATATTGCCTCAAATTCACCCATTCATACACGAAGGTGGTGTCAGCCATGCAAGCTCTTTGGGAGCAGCTGGGAGAATGCCATGGGTCTGTAGAATTTTCTTAGCGCAACTCCGCCCCACCTTGTGAGAACATGAGCGGCAATCTCATATTATGTTTCTACTTCGGAGCCGTGTTCACTTGCCTTCCTGAGCCCTGAGCTTCTCTACTCTTCAAGACGAGCGACTCTCCAGAGTGTCGCATTCCTGTCTGATCTGTGCAGTGATCTCGCACAGGGTGTGTGCTCTCCCTGGGCGCTTCGGCATTTCTGCAGAGCTTTCTCCTCTCCAAAAGAACTACACATGGCAAGTCTTTTTCAAGATGTCTCACCCGTGTGTTTCTGGATGCGGTCGGCTGGTTAGTCCATTTGACGAGCATGAACGCTGTTTGGCGTGCTTGGGTCTTGTGCACACCAAGCACGCGTTCATGGATGCGCCATGTTCCTACTGCGGGAACATGACCATTGCAGTGTTGCGATCGAGGCTCCATTATCTCTGTCTAGGAGGGAGGGTCCCCTCTACCACACCCCAATCTATCACCCCCACGAGAGGGGATACTTTGGCTGGTGGTCAGGGTGATCTGAGGGTTACGGTGTGGGCCAACTCGACGAACATTGCACCCCTCTAGCACATTGCAACCCATTGTGTTGCCGAATGAGGTCGCTGGTGTTTCCCGTCCTGGGCCCAGTGTCTCATTCGGAGCGCTGGCAAATGACACCATGTCGACTGCCGCATCACAAGGTGGGCTGGATTCCTCCGGAGATGAGGATTCGGCTGTGCTGCCTCCCCCCGGGAGTCCCAGCATTGCCCAAATCTGATCCGGCACTCACAGCCATGCTTGCCCGGGCAGCTTAGAGCATCGGGCTTGAGTGGAATCCTCCGCCATGTGGATAGCGCTCAAGGCTGGACGATTGGTATCTGGCGGCGGCCCGTGCTGAAAGTGCCCGTCAGCCCCCAGTGCCCTACTTCCTGGAAGTGCACAAGGAGGTGTTGAAATAGTGTAGCCATTGACCTTTCACCATCGCTCGGCAGTCTTTTCTGCCTTCACTGCTCTCGATAGTGGTGCAGTGAAAGGGTACACAGGGGTTCCCCCTGTTGAGCCTTCTGTTGCGATGCAACTGTGTCCGCAGATCGCTTCAACATGGCGTGGTGACCAAAAGCAACCATCCAAAGCCTGTAGGGTTACGTCTACTTTTCTACGAAGACCTATAGAGCCACGGGCCAGGCCGTGTCCACCTTGCATACTATGGCCATCCTTCAAGTCCATCAGGCAAAGGTGCTCAGAAACATGCACGAGGGCAATGCTGACCCTGCACCAGAGATGGGCATAAATAAATGGAAATGTATTTAAAATACAAATACAAAATACTGTGTGGAAAAATGTATTTAAATACAAATACAGTATTTTGTATTTTGAAAATACACAAAATACATGTGAAATTGGCGATTCAGTTCATGTATCCCTATTAGGCTGAAATCTATCTGGGCCTATTCATTAATATGTTTTGTTCTAATGTCACAACAAGTCACAATTTCAAGTTTACTGGGTTTAACTTGATTATTTGGTTAGGGTTTAAGAAGTGTAGGCTACTAAAAAAACTTTCCCATGTGTCCTCAAAATGACCCGCAACCTAATCAGTTTATATGTGAACAAAAGAGACGAGTGTTTGACAAATTATTCAGCAAACTACTTCCAAACCATCAAAAAGCAGTGATGAAAGGAGAACAATTACAGAGTCACCCTCTGTCGTTTCACAGAATTATACAACGGAGAGCACATCAAGCATTACTTTACTGAGAAATACGCGCAGTGGGCAGGTTCATGGCGTAGAGCCATGCGAATGGCGAAATTATAAACAAGGCTTCAAACTGTGTTGCCAACTTAGCAATTTTGTCGCTAGATTTAGCAACTTTTCAGACTACCTTAGCAACTTTTTTTTTTCTAAAAGCACCTACAACACCAACACACATACAAGCTAGCTCAATAGACCGAGCGGTTCAATCATAATTCCTTAAGATCGCTGTGGAAATGGGCACAGATGCCTAAGCCTGCTCCCCGTCGAGGCTGCCCTCCTGCGACTCCTGCCCAGCAACAGCCTTCACCCAGGCCGTGGCGTGGAGGATGTCACAGGAAGGCAACCCAGCCCGTCTCGGTCCCTAACCCTGCCAAGCGGCAGTCCAAGCAGCGTTCATGAAACGGGCCGCTCGGAAGTGAACTCAGCTCTTTCCCAGAAGATGGTAACAGGATCACTCCTTCCCCCGGTGGAAGGCCGAGGGAGAATCCTTGGTTTTCCCCTTCCGCTGCTGGCCTCGCGGTCAGCGGCACCCTATTCATGGTTAAAATTAAGAACTTATATATTCACCGCTGAGCCCCAAGAGGGCGCGGTTGGCAGTGTGCAACGCACAGTCTCGCCACTCTCAGCCCTCTCTGTCACTAGACACCTGTCAGACGAGACCCCCGTGAAACCCTAGTCCGTCCCTGGTCTCCTCTGTCAGGGTGCGGAACATGACCCCGCCCAAACCTTGGGACGCTCCAATGCCTCCCATGTCTGTGCTGGTCATTCCGCTTCACTGCCCCATCGTGGGTACGCCTGTCGTTCGCGTGACCCTGCTGGTTCAGTTTCTGGGAGCCTGGCTAGAGCTTCCCAATGCCCCTGCCATGCATGCGGAGATCGACCCCCTACTGGCGAAGGGTGAGATCGTCCCTCCAGCCGAGATGAAGTCCGGCTTCTACAGTCCCTACTTCATTGTATCCAAGAGGAGCGGTGGGTTACGGCCAATAGTGGATCTGCACGTCTTGAACCGATCCCTTCACAGGCTTCCATTCAAGATGTTGACAGCCAAACGCATTTTCGAATGCGTTCGTCCATCGAATTGGTTTGATGCTCCAGAAGGACACACAATGCATTAAAAGCCGGGGGTGAAAATCTATTGAATTTGAAAATCAAGGTAAATTGTACTTAATTTGTCTTCCGGGAAACATTGCTTCTGAAGGGCAGTACTAAATGAAAAAAATATATATATTTAAACAAAATAAGAAAAATTTGGACAAAAAAAAAAAAAAAAAGTTTTCACCTCCCTGCTTTTAATGCATTGTGTGTCCTTCTGGAGCATCAGTGAATGTTTGAACCTTTTTTAGTAGTTGTGTTTGAGTCCCTCAATGGTCCTCAGTGTGAAAAGATGGATCTTAAAATCATACAGTCATTGCTGGAGAGGGTTCAAATATGAAAAAGGCTGGAAAACTGAAGAATGTGCAGAACCTGGAGGATTTTTCTGAAGAACATTGGGCAGTTTAACTGCTCAGGACAAACAAGGGATATATATATATATAATAGTAATCCCAAAAAGAATATTTAAAAATTAATTTACTCAATCCTTGTGTTGTTTCAAACCTTTGTCTTTCTTTCTTACATGTATAAAAACTACAGTAGATATTAAGCAGAATGACAGGCTCAATCACCATTCATTTTCACTGAATGGAAAACAAAGATACAATAAAAGTGAATACTGTGAATAAAGTGGCTGTCATTCTGCCAAATATCTTTTTTTTTTTTGCATTCCAGGTATGAAAGTAACTCTTATAGGTCTGGAACAATAAGGGTTATTAAACAATGACAGAATAGGGAAGGGACGATTACCGGTTTCACAATAAACCATGATAAAATGTACTGACGGTTAGTATTATCATTTAAAATTGAATTATCATTCAAACTGTTTGATTATCGTGATTTTGAAAACTCGCTGTAATTCCTGTCCAGCCAACATCAGTCTGACGCAGCACACAATGTTGTTTTTTGAACAAGAAGAAATGGCAGAAGGCAGTGACAGCGCTCGGGAGAATTTTCAGCCTTCTAAAAGGACCAAGTCTGAGTTGTGTTATATTTTGGCTTTTACAAAAGTCCTGAGGGAAACTTAATCGAGTGTGGTCACCCTGTCTGCAGAACATGCAAAAAGAAAGTCGCTGCAATAGGGGCAAACACTTCAAATCCGCCGAGTCATCTTTGTGACCATCATCAACACTAAAAAAATAAATCAGGTCTCTAAATTGAAAATTTTCTAGTGACTGAACACATCAAATTTTTTTTGTTGCCCGAATTGAATTTCTGTGAATTAAATTGCATCAATTCACAGAAATTCAATTTGGCCAACTGAAAAATTTAGATGTGATCGGTCACTAGAAATGTTTCAATTGGAGGCCTGAATTTTTTTTACAGTGTACTGTTGTATAGAGAACGCAAGGCAAGTTAACTTTGACCTCAATACCAAAACTATGTCTGGGGAATAATTGGACACAAAATGTTGTTTTGAGTGGAAATATTTGATCTCACTCACTTGAAATTAACGTGAAGGAAAAAGGAAAGTTTGCAGCAAGTGGCTTTGAGCCAAAAAAACGAACAAACAAGTTCAGAAAAAACTATTAAGGGCATTTAAGGGATAATAATGTATATTCATCGTACACTTATTACACAGATTTTCTTTCCCACATAAAAAATTATGGGGACATATTGAATTGAGATTAAGGTTTTAAATCTTACCCGTTTATAAATTGATTTTGTGCAGCAATCAAAACAATCGTCCAGAAAAGATGATCACAACATTATAGTAGCATTAATAGTAAAGTCCTCTGATTTCATTTTCAACACAATCAAAAACGAGAGAGCGCGTCCGTTGTGATGGATGTGCGCTGTTATAATAAGTTGCTATTGACAACGGTCATTATAATGAAGGAAATGCCACAGAATAGAATCCTTGCTTAAAAAAGTGCATAGAGCTGCTTGTTTTATTTGTTGTTTTATTTTTCAAATATAAAACGTGTTGAAATGTTTTCAGTGTGTGGATCAGTTATTTTTGAACACTTTCATCTCATTTTATCAAAACCATGATAGGTGATAATCGTGATAATTTTGAAATTGCTGGTTCGATCCCAGCAGTCGCCCTCCATCAGTGTGTCCTTGAGCAAGGCACTTTACTCCATGTTGCTCTAGGGGGATTTTCCCTGTAATAAGGGCACTGTAAGTCGCTTTGGATAAAAGCGTCTGCCAAATGCAGAAATGTAAATGTAAATGTAAATTTTACAAAGTAGTGCTGTTTTCTCTTTCAGATTCACCTGAAAACACAGAGACGTGTGGGACAGGAAATCAAAGGACTGAAGATTTTAAATCAAATGATTCTATAAAGGTGAACGTTCACAAAAATTCTTGTTTAAAAGACTTTTTTAAAACTGATGCCATTTTCTCCCATAATCTGTGTCACTACATGTAGAGATCACACATAGCCTAATGAAGAAGTCCTGTGAAGTCTTAAAAAACATTTTAGTCTTGACTATTTTAGTTATAGTCAAGTTCATTAGCATGTTATAGGAAAATAAGAAATTATATATAATCTCACTCAATTTATCAAAATTTGGACCAATTTTGTAAGGTCAAATTATTTAAAGGTTAAGCAAAGGTATAATTGTTCAAGTGATTTTATGACCAGTAGGTGTCCCTGTTCCCAAACTGCTCAGTGAATCTGAAATGGTGCCAAAATTATTAGATTATTTGAATAAATGGATGATTTGATTATCTGACAAAATTGAAAATGGTGGAAAATCCAGTCAGCCACTGTTGAAAAAGTTATAATCTTAAAGCTATATGAAATTGTACTATTGTTTTCACTATTGTCATGGTGTGAGTTCCTGAAATTGTAACCAAGGATGTTGAGAACCTCTTAAACTTAAGATAAACTTAAGAAAGCAATGACACAATCAAATCAATACTGAATGTCATTCCATGAGAAAATAAAATAAATCTATTATTATTGTGTCTGTTAAACAGAGAGAAAAGGGACATTGGACAACACCAACAGCAGCAAAAGACTGAAAGAGAAAACATAGAGCATCTATTATTTCACAGACTTCATCTTCCCAGGAACGATAAACGAAGAGCGGGAGACATTCTTCAGATAACTGAACATTCATTACAGTCCCATGAATCCTGTGATGAAAAAGAGCTGGTTTTGAGTTTCATCCAAAAACTACTGTTGATAAACTACAGCGCAAGATACACTAATGTTAATATCAATGAACAGGATCATACAAAACAAGGAGACTCTGACCTATCTGAAGATAGTAGTGATATATTTGAAGCAATATCTTTCTCTAATGAAGCACTAAATCAATCTGATCGAATCCACCCGATGGATGTTCAGATGGGCGTGTTTTCATTGTGCTGATGGTTTCCTGAAGCAGCTGATGGTCCACTAAACTGTCCCAGTGTCAGTACGCTCTACCTCTGCTTGTTCCTGATCCATTCACAAGAGAGACTGAGTTTCCTCTCTGGACATTCAGACAAATCAACAAGAGCTGGAAGAAAAACAACAATTGTGAAATTCAAAGTCAAACCCAGCCGATCTATAAAGGCACAAACTCCAATGGTGTTTTTCTTCAGGTTTGGCTCTGTGTCTTCATCCAAGTCTCAGCTGATGAACAGTCTGATCAATGAAAAACACAACACGTTCTTCCACAGGAACTGCCCAAGCAGCAGCAGAACCAGAGTCCTGATGGATGGAGTGGTGGAGATCGCCTGGTTCTGCCCCTCTGGAAAAACACGGATAAATTCACTGACTGTGTTGCGTTCTGTAATCTACACGGAGATGCAGGAGACCATGAGGAAACAGCTGCAGATCCTCACAAAAATGGCCTCAGTCAATGTGGTTCTTCTACCACAACTTCAGAAAATGACAGAAGTGCAGAAAAGATCCAGAACCTGTTCAGAATCACAACGCCGCTTATTTGTCTCTTTACGGAAGATGAATCTACTGTAAGAAGATGAAGAAAGGGAAATTCAAGATCGGTCTGAAGGACAGAAATCAGTCAGATGTATCTGAAGAACTCAGAAGAGCTATAAAAGATTGTCTCCAAGAATCATCTTCCACTTTCAGACTTGAAGACATGTCCAAACCCTCAGACATCAGAGTAGATGAGGAAGATGATGAAGAGTGCTGGAGAGGAAGAGAAGCAGCACAGACGATTATGAGTTTACTGAAGAATAAAGATCTGACAGAAATCAAAGAATCATTTCTGCCCTGTCAGGGGAAACTGTGGCGTCAGTGGTGTCAGAAGAACAAAGAACTGCATCGACCTCAAGGAGATGAGACAGAAATGGACATCAGTAGAAAAGAAACCGAGATTAAGAATATCCGTCAACAACAGCATGAATGTGGCATCAGTGAGTTTATTAAGCTCTTTATAAAAGCAATGAAGTCAAATACTGCAAACAAGATGAAGTTTTTCATCAAATGGCTCAGAATCCTCCTGGATGAACACACTTCAGCTGACCTTTCTGCTCTTCATCATAAGTATAATAAAAAATGGTCAGCAGTTATAAAACTGAAAGAGAATCATGATGACCCTGAACAATTCAAAGCTGAACAACTCATTGCTGAACAAACTGAACTTGAGAGAATATCTGAGGAGCTTCAAGCTGCAAACTTTGGTCTGGAGCACATCATGAGGGAGATCGGTCAGATCTATGAATCATGTTCCTCTGTGAAGAAGAACAAGAAAGACCTGCAGTTTGACTTCTCTTCTCTCCCGAGTCATGGAGCAGAGATGATGATCTCTGGATTTCCACTGGAGCTGATGGATGGAGATGCTGCTCATGTTCCTCTGGTCTGGATCTCTGCTGTTCTAGATCAACTCATCCAGAAACTGGGAGACCAGAGAGTATTTGTGCTGTCAGTTTTAGGGATTCAGAGCTCTGGGAAATCCACCATGCTCAACGCCATGTTTGGACTCCAGTTTGCCGTCAGTGCTGGCAGGTGCACCAGAGGAGCTTTCATGCAGCTGGTCAAAGTGTCAGACGAGATGAAAACACAGATGAAGTTTGACTATATTCTGGTTGTTGATACTGAGGGTCTTCGTGCTCTAGAACTGGCTGGAAGATCAACAAGACATCATGACAATGAACTGGCCACATTTGTTGTTGGTCTTGGAAATCTGACCTTGATCAACATCTTTGGAGAAAACCCATCTGAGATGCAGGACATTCTTCAGATTGTTGTTCAGGCCCTCATGAGGATGAAGAAGGTCAAACTGAATCCCAGCTGTGTGTTTGTGCATCAGAACGTCTCAGACATCACAGCTGAAGAAAAAAACATGGAGGGAAAGAGACGACTGCAGAAGACACTGGATGAGATGACAAAACTCGCTGCTAAAGAGGAAGACAGTGATGCTGAATGTTTCAGTGATATCATTAGATTTGATGTTCAGAATGATGTGAAGTATTTCGCTCAGCTGTGGGAGGGCAGCCCACCGATGGCACCACCAAACCCAAACTACTGTGAGAATATTCAAGAACTAAAGAAATCTATTCAAACTTATGCATCAAATTCACATGGGATGATGTTGACACACTTAAAAGTTCGTATTAAAGATCTCTGGGAGGCTTTACTGAAGGAACGATTTGTCTTCAGCTTCAGAAATTCTTTGGAGATTTCAGCCTACAGGAAACTGGAGACCAAATACAGCAAGTGGACCTGGAGTCTTCGCAGTGCCATGATGGAAACGGAGAACAAACTACACAACAAAATAGAAAATCAAACAATTTCTGAGGTTGAGGAAAACTGATCTTCAAAGAGAACTGAAGAAGACAAGTGAAGAGGTGGAGAAATCAACGTCTGAATTCTTTGAGAAAGACAAAGATAAAGATATACTGATTCAGTGGAAAACATCATTTAAAATCAAAATCAATTATGTTCAAGAAAACATTGTGAGAGAAACAAAGAGGAAATTAAATGAGATCCTTCAGCAGCGCGACATGAAGAAAGAGATTGATGCTCAGAGGACAAATCATGAAAACACTCTCTTTGAAAAGAGCAAAGAACTTGCCTTACAACTCAAAGGACAAAGCAAATAATGAAAAAACTCTGAAGAAAGAGTTTGATTCGTTTTGGGAACAGAATGTGAAGAAGATCATCTCAGCCACTCCTCCAATCAAAGAAATTAACATAATGAGAGATGTGAGAGAGATCCTCAGTGACACCCATGGAAGTGTTTGTTTAGACCCCTGGAAGGAGAGCAGGGATATCTTTACTGTGCAGAATTATTCAGATTACGTAAAGGTAAAGAAGTCCAGTGGATTAACAGGAGCTCTCACAAATGCCTACAGATCAGCTCAGAATACGTTTGGTTACATTCTATATAAAGAGGATGAAGCCAAAATAAGAGCATTAGTCACAGATGTTGCTCAGCAGACAGACAAAACAATTCAGTCATTTAACATTTCAAAGATGGGCTACAACATCAGCAGCATTCAACAACTCATAGGTTACATCAAGGCAAGAGTAATGCAACATGAGGAAGGATCAGTGCAATATGTGTTCAATAATGAATTCTTCATGGATTTGGTTCTTTCATCTGTAAGAGAGCAGACAAGACGATCACTGAACAACACAGACTGTTCAGGGAAGCCAATGATCCTGTCATATATGTAAAGAAGAAGAGAGAAGAGTACTATAGTATTTTTAAAAAATATCTCAATGGAGCCGCATCAGCTGCCATTTTTGGTGAGATCATCTGTCAGAAACTTAAAGAGCCCATTGAGCAGAGCGTCTACAAGAAGACAGCCAGAGAACTGGCAGCTGAAATGAGATCAAACTGCCGAATCACTGAATGGAAACAGATCAAATCTAGAGAAACACATCCTGAAGACACTGGCAGAACTGGAGGACTTTGACAAATACATGAACTACATTAAAACTCCAGAGATCACTTCATGGATTACATCAGAGTTAAAGTCAGTCAGTACATCACTGATGAGTTCAGTGTCAGTGTTTTACTCAAGATGAAGGAGAACATTAAACTCCTGCAGCAGAAGATCATGACAGCAGCTCATGCATCTACTGAACATGTTAAAGAGAACAGAGGAGATGTTGGTTTGTGGCTGAAGAGTTTCACACAGCGGCTCTCAGATGAGCTGATCTTCTCTGAAAAAGACCTCAGTGGAGTGAAACATGATGATGTTGATGATTTCAACTCCTAGAAGATGTGATAAGGCAAGAACTTCCTGCTATAATGTCTGAGATCAGCAGTAAATTCAACACAGAGACATTTGACAAAAAACTGGACCCCAAGTTCAGGCCAGATGAGCTTCTGATTGACCACTTCTGCCAGTGCTGTTGGGTTCAGTGTCCCGTTCTGTGCTGCCATCTGCACCAACACCATAGAAAACCATGATGGAGATCACAGCGTTCCTTTCCACAGAGTGGATGGAATTAAAGGATGGCATTATGTTGAATCAAAAAATCTCTGTTCAAATATCTGCACAAATTTAGTGACAAGTGATAGAAAGTTTGTATTAAAGGATGGAGAGTTTCCATACAAAGTATACAGAAAAGCAGGAGGGGTTTATGCAGAGTGGAGCATCACCCCTGACTGCTCTGAGCTGCTCTACTGGAAGTGGTTTGTGTGCAGATTCCAGAAAGATCTGGAAACACACTATAAACAACCATTTGATGAAAGGAGAGCAATTCAGATGAATGGAGAAAGCTCACAAATCAGGATGCTATTGAGAGTTTGGATCAATACATTTAAACATATATAAACTAACAGAGCACAATAAAACTTATTTTAAGCCACTTATTGGCAGAACACAATATAAAATATAAACATGCACATCCAAGAGACAATATATATATATATATATATATATATATATATATATATATATATATATATATATATATATATATATATATATATATATATATATATTAAAGCTTTAATCTAGTTTTTTTCTTCTGTTGTATCATTACTTAAAACATTATATCAAGGAAAGCTGTATTTATAATAAAACAGCACTTTTTCATTTAACATAAATTTACTGAACAACTTAACACTGAATCAATTCACAGTAACCTCCACAGTGTTAAATTAACACTGCTCATTGTTCATATGAACCACCAGCAGGTGTTAAAGTAACACTGGAGCAGATAATGAGCAGAATCAGTGAAGGAAAGAGAAACACAAGAACTACAACTGACTTCAGCCACAGTCTTAGATGAAATCAACTGAAAATACATTAAATCTCTCTCATTACAAACTTTATTTCTTTCATTTGTCTACAGTTTTTTTTTTTTGAGAATTAATATGTTTATATGTTGATGTTTTATAGAACATGTTTTGGTCACCATTATGGTGACCTGCATATAGAAAGAGAACCAACTTACAAATATTTAGGAATATGGCTTGATGAGAAGTTAGCCTTTGATGCTCATATTGAGTACTTGGTGAAAAGGACTTAAAGGGGTGGGGAAACACTCAGTT